>VYZS01046296.1:0-12641 GCA_013400695.1 Neodrepanis coruscans
AGAGAAACCATCACTCATCTCCTTTGTTAAATATTCATTCTGAGCACGAGACCAAACTGTTACATAGACAGACACTGCCTTCAAAGCTCTGTAGGAATCCAAAAAAAGTCTCCAGGAGATCTTGTCTCAGAAGCAGAATGGGAAGCATGCTGGGGAAATTTATAAACTCCCAAACAATATAACTGCACATCTTAACTAAGGCATTTCAAACTTCCTTTTTATCACGCCATGTTTAAGATGTTTCCCAGAAATCACTTTCTTTGAGCACTAACCATATTTTAGATTCTCTCATCAAAGAAAGTGAGCAGCAGGTCATCAAATCCTAAAGTGAGATATTCACCCTCCTTTTGACATCCGGATCAGTCCATCTGTCTCCACTTTGAAAGAGCCTTAATATGCTTTTCTTTAAGTGTTCTCTGGTGTGTTCTCTGTGGGCCCATCGCCATTATCATTCCAACCTCTCCCCACTCTTTTTGTCATCCTGTGTTGGCACTTCCTGACATGTGTTATTTAAAAAGTGACACCAATGACTTGAAATCTAGACACATTTTCTTGAAACATAATTCCGAGCACTGCATTTGTCTCATGCCAGCTCTGGTGGTTTTACAATCACATTTTATTTTTAAAGGATTGCTCTGCCTTTTGTTGTTGGGTGAAAACCCACAGACAATACAGGAAGAAACTGCCTGAAGCCTTGATTCTATGATGACATCTGCGCAGGGATCTGTCGGGAGGAGTGGATCTAAATTTACACAGGAAACAAACAGCAGAACCAACTATAAATAGGGCATTGTCAGAGGCACATAAATAAAAGAACAAGGGGGGGAAAGAAAATTTTTCATGGACTACAACGCATAAAAATTAAAACGGAATCTAACTTTTATATTTTCCACTTATTTTTTTTTCTGAGTTTCCTTTTGGTTGTTTTTAATCAGTACCCAAGATTCTCTAAAGTGAGTCATGATTTCTGGAAATTCCATTTGTGAAAGGCTCGGATATTTAAAACTCATCTGAAAACCTGATCCTCCAAACATGAGTCCCTTCAGTTGAAAAGCCAGAATTCAAGATACCACCACCAAAATATCCCACCAGATAACCCAGACAAACGTTATTTTGACACAGTTTCCAACGTGAATGCCGTGACTTTTTCCTTCATGGAAAATACAATTTCCCAACACAATTATAAAGATCTCACCTGTCAGCTATGCTTCCTGGCTGGACTTCCTTAACAAAGATACCAACTTCTCCCAAGCTGGGATTTTTAAGGGCAACCACACTAAATCCAAGACCTCCAACAGAAGGTTTATCAATCGTTATTGATTCTATTTGTCTTCCCTAATAAAACAGAAGATAAAATGATTTACTAATTTTTAAGACAATAGAATGAGCAAGTTCAAAAATTCATGAACACTATGAGAATTTTTCTCCTCCTAAGACTAAACAAAGGCAAAATACTGAATATGTTATTTCTATAAAAGCTCCTCCATTTATTATTTTTAATATAGCAACACATTGGATATGCAAGCACTCTGAGGTTCTGAAACCTCAGGGAATTTAAGAGCTCCTTTCACACTTCATTCACATTATGAGATGAATTCCAAACTGGATGAAAACTATGAATGAAGCGCTGTCTAGAGCAATATATTTGGGATTTCTGGAAATGCTGTACAGCTAAACTAAATAAGTATACTTGTCTTTTTGGCTCCCCTTGCTTTTAATGCTGATTTTTAGGTGTGCATTCAGAAGATTGCAGCTTTTAAATAAAGAAATTCATTTCCTTCCCCTCCCTGCAACTTCATACTCAAGGCTAAAAAAAGTTTGCTTTTGCAACTGCCTGGTTTTCAGTTCTAATACAAAATTTCTGGGATTGTTTACTGGGAAATATTACTCAGAGAATGCACTGCTATCACAGCTGCTTAATCCAAAATAACGTGCAGTCTTCACTGCTAGATCTTTTATCTGATGAGTTAATGACACACTAATGAGAAGAGTTATGCTCAAAATATTACAGCTACATTAAGGTAGTCAATTAGCAACAGTTACTTAATACAGAAAAGCATGACAAACCAATTAAATTAACGGTTCAAAGTAACACTGAACAATACATTTGTGGTATAAATGCCAATCCCATGTGGGTGGATGTCTGCACCTGTACAGATTCTTATGGAATTTGTTCCAGGCTACATCACAGTTTTTTTAAAATCCACACAGCAAAGTTAAGACATACTAAATGAAAAATTAGATAAAATATTATATGCTAGTTCTTTTAATCCTTTACACTGCTCACAAACTAACAAAGTTGGTACATTTCCAATTCAAAATGTACTTGATAAAACAAGTGCCTCCATCAAAACAAGTTTCTGCTGAAAACCTCCATTTTCAATTAAGTGTCATCAAATATCAAAAACGTTTTCTGGCAGCTGAAATTTCTTTAGTACATTCGTGCCTTTGGTAGAAATTATGACAAGAAAAAAACATTGGCAAAGAAAGAAAAAAAAAACAAAACGAGCCCCCAAACCACTTTCTATCGCTGACATGATCTTCCACAGCGACAAGTTCTCAGCACTCCTACTCTCTGCTGGTTAAGAGTCACCACACTCCCACATGCACGACAGAAAAGCCTTAAGAAAATGTACTCCAAAAGGAAAATAAGTTTGGAGTGCCTTACCTTTGCCATTTGTTGGATGATCATGTTAAATTCATTCACTCCCAGGTTTGGGCTGAAGGGAGATGCTTTGGGTGCAGGTGAAGCACGAGGTGTCCCAGCAGCGACTGATTTGTCAGCAAACACTAAGAGCCCTCTCTTAGTGAAATCAAAATCTACTGAGCGGTCAGGAGGCATGTAATTGAGCTGTTAAAAATGAGCAAAGATGTGGGAAAACTATTAAAAACAAAAGGAGGGTTTTCCACATGCACCATTTTGTGTGAGGGCTGCCAAAGAAGCAAGATTGCACGTGTTCATGTATAAATATTCACACAAATATATTCACCTGTGTAAATTAAGCTAAATTAATATATTAAGCTGTAACCAAGCTACCATATAAAATTTAAACTGTTTCACAGAAGGAAAGTTCCCTGAATGTTTCAGCTGTGTTTCTACTCCACTCTTTTTTATTCTGTTTCTTTCAAGCGTCTTCCCTGCCTGTGCCCATTGTCCTCTTTTTACTCCCAATATTCCAGAAACAACACATGCAAAAGCAGCTCTCAACAGGCTCTCAAGCACTGTTGCAACTGTCAGGCAAACCTGTGTAAAATTTTGGCACAAAAATCCAAATATTCTAAGAGTCACTCAGAAGCCCAAGGCCTGTGCTGTATTATCCCCTCCCCAGAGAGAGCCTTGGGTACAAACTAACTACCACTGAACATGCTATCACTGCTGGAACTTGCAGTTCCAGTCCTGATTGATAATGAAGAAATGCAGAAATACTCCCAGAGTGACATAATAAACCAGAGAATCCCATCCTGAATGAAACTGTCTATACTCAAACAGAACTTCAAGAAAACTTCTGGATACAAGAATTCTGAACATTCTGGATATAAAATCCACTATGTCACAGTCACATGTTAGACATATTAGTATTTTCATATATTTTTAATAGTGTGCAGACATGCATCCAAGCTTTGGAAAGAAGGAAGAGAAGCAGCACCTATGGGAACATGGGAAGAAGGGACAATGAATGGCACAACCATCACGAAGCCACCCAGGCAGGAACACAAGCAACACATCTGGCAATGACAGCAAAGTGGCCTTGTCCCTCTGGCACCCACCCTGCTGTATCTGCAGCTGGGCAGGTGCAGTGACAGCAGCAACAGGGATTCCTGCTGCTCAGTCCCCGATTTCGAAGTTTGCTGATGGTTTTAAGTTTTTTAAGTTAACTGCAGCATGAGATTTGTTCATGCAGATGTGTCATGCATCTGCCCACAAAATTTAAGTGTCAGTTGGCATTATAAAACAAACCACACAATTTTTGAACGCTGCTGAAGCCAAGAAATTTTAAAACCAGCTCGGGTACAGCTGCATCACAGCTTGGCAAATCTTCAGAAGGGGTTTTCTAAACTTTCTTTCCCAAAGCAGGTTAACCATTCTTGTACAAATTAGCAGGGACTAAGTGATGGTGTCTTTTAAGTAGGAAAGATGCTGCCAGTGAGCTTAGAAACAGCATTTAACTTCTGTGAAAAACAAAGGATCCCAGTTCCAACACCATCCAGAACCCAAAGTACTGGAGCTGATGCTTTTTGCAGATACTTCTTCCCGACCCATGTGGTTCCCTCCCCTGCCTCCCTCTCAAGGCACATTGCCTCACGCCCTGCTTGCTGCAAAACCCCTTCTCATTTCAGCAGTGACTCTGTATCTCCCAGCTGCACAAAGGAGAAGCAGCCCAGCATTCACTCACACCACGTTACAGCTTATTAACGAGAGCACCCTCGTTAACACACGCCTACACATCCTGCTTCAAGTCCCACACTGCCCATCGTTACCATCACACCAACGGCTGCAATTTAACACTCACTTGTTCCTTCAGCTGCTTGATGGACTGCTGGAGAGTCAGTATCTGGTTAAACAAGGGGCTCCTGAGGGTGTTCCGTAGAACAGCCAGGTTTTCCTGGTGCTGGGAATCCCTTTTCTCATGCAGCTTCGCCTGCAGACGGTCCAGGATCTGCAGCACCTGCTGCTTATCTGCACCACAAAGGAGTCCAGGTTAGGAGTGGAGCTTCCTTGCTCCCTGCCCCACAAAAGGAATCACTTCCAGACCACGTACCTGCTGCAGGATTCTCAGGCATGTTGAGGGGTGTTTTTGGAATTACTCCGAATAACCTAGATGAGGTTTTAAGAAAAATAATTAATGAACGATACAGCCAAACAGAACAGTAACACACACTAAATGCAATAATAAAATACTAAGCTAACAAAAAACACTATCCCAGGTATTCAACAAAGCTCTCAACGTATCTCAGCACATCCAAAGATTTTTCCCTTGCTCTGAGTGCTTTTCTTTTCACACACAGGAAGGAACGTGAACAACTTGAAAACATGAGTAGAAATGCAGAATATAAAGACTAACACTGGCTGAGAAAACTGAGACACAGCTATGTTCAATCAAATTATTTCAAAAATTGACATTGAAATTGTAATCTTTTCAAATACACATTTGAAAAATGAAATCTACCTATTATTTAGGGAAGTTAAAATCTCCCTCTTATTTGGAAGATACTTTCCACCTGACTAATTATTTGTAGGCAGCATTTTTATCATGACAGCTCAGCCCTGCTGGATGGCAATACAAGTGAAACCTTGAGTTTCCATATAAAACAAGGAAGTCCCCTTCACTCATGGGACAGCACAGAGCTAAGGCTCAAATTTGGACAAATTAATCCCTCTTCCAACATGTTGCTACAGAAGGTCAGTTCTAATCACAGGTGAAAAGCCTGTTCTCTCCTCCTGCAGGAGCTCACCTTTCTCTTTTCTATGCACATGACAAGCTTTTGAGCAGCAAAATATCCTTTATCAGGCTTTTAAGGAGCAGAATATTCTTTATCAGGCTCCTCCACAGTGCCAAACAGAACAGGTCTCCAACTGGGGCTGAGGCCTAGATGGCAGTATAAAAACAACAGACTTGCAATTAGCAGCGATGATAAATTTGTACCCTTGCTTGCATGTTATTAAGTTGATGTGGAGCCTGTCATTCTGAAATCTATCAAGGCAGCTCTACCAAAACATACACGAGGAACAAGATTTCTTCACTTACTACAAGCTCCTCTGAAAGAAGTCAGCCATTTAACAGCACAATTTACATAATTTTAATTCTATCCAGTCTGTAACTGTGTAATTTCAGAATAATATATTTGGAATTATTCTTGTACAAAAATAGCCGTATCTATTTATATAAAAAATGCTCTTGATATGACTTATTCAATCTTGCAATTCAAGAGTAGAAAGGGTCAGGTGGGGAATGTGACACCAGGGGAAGCACATCCCAGGGGGTCCCTCCCAGCAGGACCTCTGATCCTTCCAGCACTACCCCTGACACTGTGCTCACACTGAAAACACCTGGAGTTCTGGGAGGACTGGAGGATTTCACTATATTTAACGAAATACTAATTATGCAGGTGAGTAGCTCCTCTTCTCCTGCAGAGTCAGACTAAAGTTGATTCACCTAATTGAAAACAAAGTGGATGGAAGTGTGTCACAAACCACAGTTTGAGATTTATGCACCCTGTGCTGTGCAAATCTGAACAGCTTTGGCTCCTGGGTGAATTCCTGCAGAACTCAGTGGGTTTGTTTGGTTTCCACCCCGAGTCAGACAAAATGAGTTGCTTTGCAAGACTATTAACAGATTTAGGAGGTCATTTTAAATCAAACTTGTAGCAAGAGTTGAAGAAGCAAAGCCGTACAACCCCTGAAAAGATTTTCAGGAATGCATCTGAACTTTTGGGAGTGCTGCAGCTTTATTTCCTTTTCCATATGAAATAAAACACTTCTAAGAGCACAGCAGCCTTTGATTCTGTGCTGAGAGCTGGTTCTGAAGAAGAGATGAAAACACCATTTCCTTACACACTCCTGAGTCTTCATCTAAACCAAAAAGACAAAACCCAACCTCCTCAACTAAAAATGCTGCACAAACCCTAACAAAACAGGACAAAGAATATGGAAATTTGTTCTTTCTTCCCAGTTTAACTTCCCTCCATTCACTTCCCTCCTCTGTTTTTCTACCTCACATCAGCAGATAAAAGAGGGGAAAAAAACCTCTAAAGGAAGGGAACCAAAATCAGAACAGGATGGAAAATAACTCCTATGAGGAAAAGTGGCTTGAAACACCTTTAAAACAGCAGTGGGGTGAAGAAAAGATTAAACTCAGGAAAGAAATCCAGCATGGCAGGAAATAACAAGGACTTGACAGCACCATGCCCATCTAAGAGCCAAAGCCAAGAGGCTGGTCCAGCTCCCCAGCCCTCTTTCATGCATTTATTCTTCTCTTCCCATTTCCATTCATCTGATCCCATAGTGAGCTGGAACAGGGAGCTAAACACGCAGAAAAAATCCTTCACGTCTTGGTAGGGTGAGTTTTCTGCCCAGTTAGCTCTGAGCTGACAGAGCTGGCAGGAGGGGGAGGAGAAGGGACAGGCACTGCCCACACCTTGCAGCGGGAGCAAACTGCACCCTGAGAAACACCCATCCCATTCCAAAACAACCTCAAAGTGCCACCCCCCAGATTAGTCTTTTTTCCATTGCAGAGGGTGTAACAACAATAATTACGATGACAGGGACAGACACAAGAAAACTGGACATTTAAATTTAACAAGAAGAATGTAAGTGAGACATCTAGGCTCCATCCAGGCTGAAGTCCCCTGGATAAGGAGGTGCAAAAGGGGCAGAAAAAAAAAAAAAGATTAAAGAAAGTTTCAGCTTCCTGCTTGAGCTTCAAAGTGTCACTAAGAGCCACTGCAGAGCACTTATGCTGGTGGATGCCCAAGTGGATCTCGTGTAACAGTTCAAGTTTACACAGCACTTTGGGATTCCTCGTGATCCAAGCTGGCCTCCAGCCAGCTTGCAATGCTTTTTAATTTTTTTTTTTGTGCATATGTTAAAACTACCCTCAGTATATCTTTGTTCTTTCTTTCACAAGAAGAGAGTAGGGAAAAATATTAAAGCAAACACCTCCTCTTCTGGTGTGAAGGGATTCCTGAAAATATAAACTAATACAGACTTTTCAGGTCATGGGTAGTTGTGGACAGGTTTCTAAGACCAGCTTTTGGGCACCAGAGAAACTCACAACTGCACATATCATTGTTCTCTTCATGTTCAGAAGCCTAAACCTTACCATCAAAGTGTGTTTGGAAAGTGTTTAAGTCAGAGCAGGGTGTCAACAGACAGTTGCTAAATTAGAAAGTCCACTCCTAGGTGTGAATTTTGAAGAATGATCAAAAACACTTTGGTCTGTCTTGTTAAAATCAGTTTATCCACTCCACATTCAACTTTCTCAGCTCCAGTCTCTGAGTTCTACAGCCACTTATTTAACCCACTGGTAGGCAAAAGTGGAAACCTCAGTTCAACACTTACATCACAGCTCCCAATATAACCATAAAATCATTAAGAAAATGATTAATTTCAGGGAGTTGAGTGTTGTCTAGCCCCAGGACAAGCCACACACTCCAGCACAGTGTGAATCTGGGGTTTCACTGTCCTCATTTCTGAGAACTGAACCCAACCCACCCGAGGGAGCAGAAAAGCTCCATAAGGTTTTGTATGAAATCTCAAGACTTGGATCCCCTTCAAAAGCAGATCTAGGAAGAAGGAATTCCCCCTGCTGATGCCAGCAGAGGTCATCAGAAGAGCTGAAAGGTTTAAGTCTTCCATTGCCATCACCCCCTCTTGCCAGATGCTGCCACTTGCACCGAGACATGGAGCACTCAACCCCAGAGCATCCCAGATCCGGGGGGAACACAACATCCCAGCGGTGTCCTTGGCAAACACCTGCCATCTACAAAGGGCTGCTGAAGTCAGGAATAAAGGGTTTGCTGCTGGGGTGCCTGGAGGAGGGCATGGCTTAGCCAGAAGAGATTCTGCTGCCCATTTCTCACCACCCGTCTACAACCGCTTCTGCCCCACATCCTTCAACCCACGTCCTTCCAGGGAAAGTCCTGCCTCACAGGATGGTCCCCTACCCACTCAGCCTGGCTTTTGGGACATTAAAATCCAGAAGTGGCAACTAACTGATGCTATTTTCCAAGGCTTCTACACAACCAACCTGATCAGCCTGACACAGGAACGGCCAAGGGACCATCCCAACCCAAACTCACCTTGCTGCACTAATGCAGTTGGAATCTTTCCTGGCCCTGATATCAGGAGTGACTAATACTTTGCATATCATATTCCTCATCACAGAGACCTCTGACTTGGAAAATTTCAGTCTCAGAGTTAATAAAAGCAAAAGCAAGGGAAGACAGGATTTCTTAGTGTGATCTTAATCCTAAATTGCCCTAATGTGGCATCACCTGTAACTTCACATATTCAAAATTATAGTTTACACACCATCAAGCAACTACACACTGTGAAAAAAACCCACTATTCTAACACAAAATTTTGCTGTCCTAACATTATGTTCAGCTTTCCTCACAATCTACAGAAAAATTCAGTCCAACCAAGCATAGCATGTGCACATCTTTCCAATGAAACCACCAAAACCTGCTGCTCTGTGTGCAATGCTACAGGACTTATAAAAAGTGCTGCAGAGCAGACACTGAGTGCTCCAGGCACTTGAAAGAAGGAAAAAACCAGACACTTCTGTGAGTACCTGAACACAGATACACCACACATTCTCCAGGGTATACCAGGTCAAAGCTAAATACTGTCAAAAATAAAAATACACCGTGGACAACCTGAGTGAGCCCTGTTTTTACATACAATCAGTGACCACATGATGAGGAAAGCAAAGAAAACCCAACTCTGGATCTGTGATTACCNCCTGATCAAGGATCCATAGCAAGACACCGGCGAGGCACTGGGGAAGCAGGAGACGGCTGGAAAAGCTCACAGAATTGCAGAATGTTTCAGGCTGTAAAGGACCACGGTGGGTCATCTGGCCCAACCTCCCCACTCAGGCAGGGTCATCCCAGAGTACACGGCACAGGACTGTGTCTGAAACAGCCCCAGCGAGGGAGCCTCCGCACCCTCTCTGAGGAATCTGTTCCAGTCACTCCCAAACTTCTTCCTCGTGTCCAGGTGCAACTTCCTGTGCATCAATCAGCTCGCTGCCTCCTGCCCTATTGCTGGGCACCACCACCGAGCACCGCCTGGCCCCATCCCCTCCGCAGGCTGCAACATTTATCAAAGCGATACACACAGACACTTTTTTACCCCATTGCGATATTCACACGCCTACTCCACCGCCGCGTCCTAACTAGGCGCTTCCGCACAGCCCATTCCCATCCCATCCCACCCCATCCCATCCCTGCCAGCCCCGCGGTACCTGCGGGCGAGCGGGCGGGGAGGGGCGATGCCCAGGGAGCGGCGGGATGCTCGGGGAGCGGCGGGATGCCGGGATACCCGGGAGCGATGGGATACCCGGGATGTCCGGGATACCCGGGATGTCCGGCGGCGCTCACCTGGGCGGAAGCGGGAAGCGGGAAGCGAGGGGCGATCCCGCCTCACCTGCGGCGCAGGAATCCGGGGCGGCGCGGCGGGAGAGCCGCCTCCCGAGGGACGGCCGGGAACCGGCCCCTCCCGGCCCCGGCGGGACACTGCGCCCGCTCTCCACGGGGAATGCCGGGCCCGGGGCTTTCACTGCCCGAATTTAAGTTTTTAATCAGTTTTTCCTTTTTTTTTTTTTTTTTTTTTCAGGTGGCCCTGAGCTGCCAGTGTGTTTGTGTTGTGCCAGGTGTTTCTGAGCTATGGCACCCCCGACCTCCCCAGCGAAGGCAAAAGGTGTGTGTAAATACTGCAGAGAAGTTTGGTTTTTCGCTTCCTTTTAGCACATGGGTGGCCAAACTCAGCCTATTCTATGACTGTGTATTTTGCAGTCCCCACGGAGGTGAGGAATGGCAAAAAAAATACAGGAAAACATGGACTTGGATGCACCATTTTAGTTGAAGTTAATGCGGGAAATGTGTGTGCTTTCTATCTCCAAAACCTGTGTGCTAGTCTGCTTTCTGATCTTGTTTTTTAATCTTATATGTACACACACATAAAATAGTCAAAATCACCAAATTGTTACTCTGCTACACTGTTTCATGAGCTTATTTGCTGTTCTCACAGAGTTTCACATGTTCATTTGCTGCTCTCACACAGCCCTGCTCCTTGCAGGGCTATGAGAGATTTGGAAATGAGTTCCTTGTACTTCCAGACTGATTTCCCCTCCTTCCAGTGCCCATTTTGTTTCACCAACCAGCACCAGTCACACCGGATCACACAACATGCCACGAACACACCACTTCATCCCCCTTCACCACAAAAATCCCTCCAGCTCCCGACACCCGACTTCCCAGTCCCGACTCTCGGTTTTAATTAATGTGGCGCTCGTGAGAAGTGACAATTTCCCTGACAGTGATGAACAGCGAGTGGTGTATTTATCCATCCCAGAGACGCGCCGCAGACAGAAGAGCCGGGCACTTTTCCCATCGGAGCACCCCTGTCTCCATCTCCGAGGGCTGAGTTCATCCCGGAGCGCGCTCCGGCCCCGGCCTTTCGCTCCCAGTCGCTGAAACGAGGATCAATTTTCATTTGCATGCTGCCAGTTCAGTTTACACAAATCTCCCAAAAAGCTGTTAGATGGCAATACTTCACATGGCTGGCCGAGCCTTTTGTCAGCCATCCAGAAGTTTTAAATCCAGATTCTTTGAGTATCTGGGACAGGGACAAACCTTTTCACAGGTTTAAGTTGCCATTCAACAAAATAATGCTCAGTAAACCCAAATGACTTCCAGAAGGGCTGGGTAATGATGATGTTCTAATCATTACTATCTCAGAGTTGATTTTCCAGCTTTTTAGGTCCAGTTTTCCAGTTTTTAGGTCCAGTTTCCCAGTTTTAGGTCCCTCCTTGTTTTTCAGGAAATGCTTCTTGAGCAGATCTAAACTTAGGACAGTGCTGGTGCCTTTCCTGCATGTGTTTCACAATCTCTCCATGTCTTATAAACAGCCCCAGGATCCCCAGTAGTTCATAAGTGAAAATTTGACACCTTCAAATACTTAAAAGATAGGAAATAATGTCAAGGAAGTGAGAAAAGGAAAAGGTTTGTAATCACCACACAATACCCAGAGAGCACACACTGATGGGGATGAAAGCTTGCCTGCTACGGGCATTTAGTATTTATTTAAAAATTGAAACAAACCCCATTTTTAACAATGCAGTCAGAATTTTACGTGAAAACAAGAGTAAAAATTCCGAATCTTTCCTTTAATCCAGCTGCTGTGTGTATGCTGGACAGACACAGGGTCAAGCACACCAGGCCCATCTGGCTGGCGGCGAATGGCTCAGCGCAGCTCAACCTGGTTTGACAGGTCACCATTTAAACTTGCTTTTAAAAACTCCAGACACCACCGGGGACACCCTCTGGTACCATCCGCAGAGTTTCATTTCGCCCCCACACCGCCCCCGGCCTGGGCCGTCTCACGCCCGACATCTTAACTGAGGGCAAAACCCCGCCAGGAGCAAGCGATGGGCGCCGCCATCTTTACTCAGGGCACGGCCCCGCCAGCAAACCCTGCCAGCGCCATCTTTAATAAGGGCGCGCTCTGCCCTCAGCGCTGCCTCAGCCGCCATATTTACTGAGGTCATTCCCCTCCCGACCTCAACCCGCTCCCCCCAAAAAAACCCCAAAACCCCAACCTGCACCCTCAGCCCCCCACGGGCACCTCGGGGTTTCTCCCTGTTTCTCCCCGCACCCCGCGGGGCCTCGCCCTGCGGCGGAGGGGCCGCTCCGCTCCTCCCCGAGTCAGCTGACGGCGGCGGCGCGGTCCCGTCATGGCCGCCCGGAGCGGCGCGGCTGAGGCGCGGCGGCTGCTGCTGCCGCTGCTGCTTCTGCTCTGGTTCGCAGCCCTGGAGGGAGCGGCGGGCTCGGAGCCGCCGCTCAAGTGCGAGGAGCTGCGAATGGGGCAATATCCTGAACGGGCCGGGGCCGGGGCCGGGTCGGGGGGCGGCTGTGGG
>VYZS01046303.1:0-23661 GCA_013400695.1 Neodrepanis coruscans
TCTGTGATTCTAGGATTCTGTGACTACAGGTTTTTTTATTTGATCTACACAGGTGATCTTTGTTTTCAGTTCACCTCATCCAGTTTTTCTGCCCCATATTCTCTTGCAGTCTTTTCACAAGCAAGTCCCTGTACACAGTTTCTGTCATTTTTGGAAAAACCAAGTGTTTCCATCTTATCATATGAATTAAATACCAAACAACTCCCCCAGCTGGCTGTAGAGGAAGGTTTAAATCGAGTTTCTGCTCGAGTTCCTTTCCCTAGCTACCCTATTAGAGCTTTTCTATGAAATCTTTTGTGAAGAGCACATGCCTGGAAGTACATTACCCATGTAAGTGCACTGTGCTATTTAATTATGGTCCTTAATAGTTTCCAAGCAAACGCCTGTGAAAAGCTGGATGTGAAAAGGCAGAGATGATGCAAAAGAGCAGATGTAAAACACCATCTCTGGTTAAGAGAAGCAGAATTGTGGCAGCACTTGGGCTTCCCTTCCATTTACAATCAGAGCTGTGGGGTCTCTGGAACTGGGATGTGTGTGTGCTGGAGCTGGATGGGAAGTGCTGGCAGGAAGGGGGAAGGGAGGAAACTAGACCTACTAACCCCAGAGGCTAAAGATGTGTAAGAGAAGAACAGGTTTGACTCCACAGTTGCACTTAAAAACAGGCTAAACTGGGAAGGGCACTTGAGTCTTGACTGGAGCACTTTGCCCTTTTGCCCTCCCATCGTTGATAACCTGTTTTCTGTCTTCCAGAATAGGAGGTGAGAAAGTTCTCCTGCTCTCAGCATCAGCCTGGGGGTTCCTCACAGTCCTCACCCCACTGCTCACTCATGTCACTTCTGCCCATCTCGTTTTTATGACCTCCTCCAGGTTCCTCATGGGGTTACTGCAAGGTGAGACCCCTGTCCTGAGTGTGTGTCTCTGTGTGCCCGGGGGCTTCCTTGAATGGGGGCTCACGTGTGGTACATTCAGATGCAAGTCCTGTGTTTTGCAGTGCATGAACCCTTCCCCAGTGTGTCTGAGCAATTCTCTGCCTCAAAGCTGCCTCCGCATCCAGAACTTCCAGGGGAAAAACCAGTGACATTTCTACAGAAAGCCTGACAAGTCATTCCCCTGTAGAAATCTCTCTGTGAGACAGGGGCTGCTGGCTTTGAAAATCATCACTAGTCCTGTTTGTTTTTCCACGTTTTAAAACTCCTTCAAAGCACTTGGAAAAAAGTGGCCCTTACCAAAACTTCTGGATAATTTGGGGTGATTTTCCTTCCCATTCCTTTGCCATGTTGCAGCACATTTGTCGCTATTTACAGTAGTGATGGTGATGAAACAGGAGATTATGGAGAAGGCACACACCTTTTACAGTAATGTGTCCTCTTAGTTTATTTTGTATCCCTGTATTGAATCTGCCAAAGATTTTGCTGCTTTGTCTCAGTGTTCTCCTTGTGGATCTTTTAAGTTTGCATTGGATTTGCTGACAATCCTGACTGCTCCTGTTGCTTTCAGGGGTGTATTTCCCATCCCTGGCCAGCCTTCTGTCCCAGAGGGTCCGTGAGAGCGAGCGAGCCTTCACCTACAGCACAGTGGGGACTGGCTCACAGTTTGGGTAAGTTCACAGGGCTTTGAGCAGCGAGTGACAGTCTCTGGACATCATATGTGATGAAATGCCATTAAACAGTTGGAGGCAAAACTCACAGCCCAAAGTACATGTGGATTCATGGGTCCTCAAGGACACAGGCTGCAGCTGAGGAAGCCTCAGGCAGTTGCTGTCGTGCCTGTCAAGGATTTATGTATTGTTTTCTCTTTCTTTTCAAACCAGACTTTGAAGAGTGCTTGCAACATTTAATTACTATGGGTAATGGCCTGATTCAGTGGGAAGAGGAAGGGTCAGCCTGAGACTGGTCACCTGTTCTCTCTAAGTGGGGAGAATAGAACTTCCCCATCTCTGTTGATGTCCATCAGAATTTCTTTCCAAGAAAGAGTTGCTTAAAAGCCAAATAGGAATATTACTGTGTTTAATATCATAGTTTTTCAGTGTGCTCATTGCTGTTTTATATACTCTGTGAGGCACTGCACACCAGCAACCTCCTTTTCTTTCCTTGATGTCCATGTTTCAGTGTGGGACAGGTGAGGGTGAGGCCCCTTTGGGGTTTCTCCTGCCCCGTGAGGATCTGCCCTGAGATGGCACAGAGGGGCTGGGCAGATGGGCAGCACCTGCACATGCAGTGACTGAGAAATTCTTCCCTGTGAGGGTGGTGAGGCCCTGGCACAGGTTGCCCAGAGAAGCTGTGGCTGCCCCATCCCTGGAAGTGTTCAAGGACAGGTTGGACAGGGCTTGGATCAACCTGGTCTAGTGGGAGGTGTCCCTGCCCATGGCTGGGGGTTGGAATTGGATGAGCTTTGATGTCCCTCCCAACCCAAGCCCTTCTGTGATTCTGTGGCTCAGCCTTGGCCCCAGGGAGCATCTCCACTCTTAGCCAGACCAGTAAATCCAAGTGGTTTCCCTTGCAGGACACTGGTGATTGGAGGTGCAGGATCCCTCCTGCTGGATTGGTACGGCTGGGAAAGCGTTTTCTACTTCTCTGGTTTGCTCACTTTGCTCTGGGTTTACTGCACCTGCAAGTACCTCTTGAGTGAGAAAGGTAAATCCAGGCATCTCTGGGGCTGCCAGTGNGAAAGGTGTTTTCATGAGCACTCAGTGGTGCCATAGCCAAAAAACAAGGGTTAGAAGGAGATTAAAGGTAATTGTATAGTGGTGTCCCAGGGCTGCCTGCAGCTGCACAGACAATTACTGATCAGAGCTTTCCTTTTGGATGTTTTCTTCCCTGCAGAACTTATCATCCCCATAGACTATTTAACGAGGGGTCTCTCGATATCCAAGCAGACCAAAGTTCCCTGGAAGCAGCTGTTTAGGAAGGCACCGATATGGTAGGCAGATGCAATGGCTTCCAGCATCAGCCAGGCTGGAGACCACCCTCCTTTTTCTCCTCTCTGAGCTTATTCTGCCTCTTTTTTGTCCGCTTATTTATATATTTGGGAAACATAATGAGTTTTTATAATTCCTTCTGTTTAAATAAAGAGCTAAAAAAGTAAGCTTGGCAAAAGGTGGTTTATGTGCTGTCCAGGGGATTGTCAGATTTGCATGTTACTGGTAAATCCTTCTCTTTCCCAGGCTGTTCCCCCTCGATGAGCTGTGTGCTCCTCCAGAGTGATATTCTCCACCAGTCTTGTTAGAAATGCTGCTTGTAATGGGGCTCCTAAGAAGTGCTGCTCAGGGGCACTGTGTTCTCATTGCTGGCAAACATCTTTTTAATGGCCATTTTTCCTTTGGGATGCTGCAGTGGGTATTGAAGCTCATCCAAGCATGTTCCCAAGTGCTGTTTTAAGAGGCAGGGCAATAAGCCCATTCCTGCCTTGAATAACAATGGAGCTGATAACAAAACCCTAGAAAACCCTAAGCAACACCTCTTGGAGCAGGAGGACTCTTGTGGCCTGGTGGGAAATGCACTGGAATAATTACCACTGCAATTAATCTCGGCTGAGCCTGGGGCTGACTCAGGCTCTGTGCCATGGGGCAGTGAAAGAACCAGCGGTGCTGCGAGGGGAGAAAGCCAAAAGGAGTAGTTATCTATGAGAAAAATCTCAGGAAGCCATTGCAGTGCTGTGAGGGATTTCTTTACAAACCAGGAACTGAAATATTGGGTTGCTTGAGTGCCCATTTCCCACCCAGTGTGACCTGTCACTCCTGATCGTCTCCTCTCTGCTGTATATTTTCAGGGCTGTCATCATCGCTCAGCTCTCTACAGCCAGCACCTTCTTCACTCTCCTCTCCTGGCTGCCAACTTTCTTTAAGGAGACTTTCCCTGAATCAAAGGTGGGTTGGCTCTGAGGCACAGGCAGTGCTGCTCTCTGTTCCAAAGGGGTCGTGCTGGGTACCTGCCAGAATGGGTTGGTTGGGAAGGAAGATGATGGCAGAGGGATTCAGTGTGAGCAGGCTGAGAGGCAAGAGGAGGTGGGAGGTTTCCTTGTGGGATTAGGAGCTGTGGCACCCCTGCATATACATTTAGACATGCCAGTATCCTCCCTCCACGCTGCATAGGCTGGCTTCTGGTTTGTTATTTAGGGATGCTGAAGGAGGGCAGAGCTGGGGCACTTTGCAGGGAGGGAAGAGCAGGTTATATTTGGTTTTTAAACTGCTTTTCTTCTGAGGAAAGGATGGTTTTCAAATGGCATAGAGCTCATGACATTAATGCTGTTGCAAATAACCATCACTCGCTCGTGGATTGTCACAGGGATTTTAACTGGACTGACATTGTACATTTCAGAACTGCCTGCAAAAATTATAATTATCATTAATAATGTGTCCTTCAGAAATACTACAAAAGCTCCCATTGTTGTTCCCGTTTTTCAGAAAGCCAGGCAATACTCATCTGATCTGAGAGCTGGTGTTTTCATCTTGTTCTCAGAAACTCAGACAGTCTTTTTCACAATGGCTCTGTTAGGTTTTACAATTTCCAGAGCTGCTTACAAATGCCTTTTCATATTACACATGTAAAGCTCTTTATGGCATACTTGATATTTATATTAAAATCATGTATTAAACCAGCAAACATATTGTTGTGACAAGATCTGTGCACCTCGAGTAATGTGCTTGTGCAGCAGTAATTTACCATCTGTTAAGCATTATATCATGGTGCCTTTATGTAAGATGCTCTATATAGAGTTCCTGCAGCTGATAATCGCTTCATGTATTTTAAAATGTGGTTTGAGGATGCTTGGTTTTAAAGGATGGACGAAAATCCTTAATGTGGGAAACCTGTGTCACCTGCTGGTTGAAGTCCCTTTCTGCAGGTGAGCTGCCTCACCTCTGCCCGGGCAGCTGCCTCCAGCCCACGTGGGTGGAGGTGATGGAGGGTTTGGATCAGAGTGATGAGCTGAGGGATGGGACAAAGTGTGTTGGGATTCTTGTGCTGAGCAACCACAGCTGGTGATAGCAGATACCAGAGGCATTGCCCCACAAACCCCATGGGGAAACACTTTCAAAAGTGACCAAGACCCAAATTTCAAAGGCACAGAAGGATGCAGACAGACCATGGTATGATTTCTAGAAGCATCTGAAACATGATTATTCAAAACCAAGATTATTCAGCCCTCCCATGTATCCTGAAACCAGGCAGGAAGGGGAGATGCTTCCATGGGGTAACAAGCTCTGAGCAGAAGGGGAGATGTGGAGGGGAATAAAGGGATGGATGAGTAGATTCAACCAGCTGAGATGAAGCCCAGCCCAACCCACACTGATTTCAGGTCCTGTAGGATCTGGGCACAGAAGTGCCCCTGAGCAGCTGTAATCCAGCTGACCAGTAATCGGCTGTGATTACAGCTGTAGCAAGCTCACTTAATTGAAAATAGGCCGAAATATGTTGCTACCCATAATGTTACCTAATCCTGCCATTAGAAAATCCAGCTATGCTCCCTCAGCCTCACAGTAACGCTGCTAATGAGGTTGGAGCTGCTGGAAATTTTGCCAGCAGCTTTGCTGGTGACCCACAGGAAACCCACAGTGTGTTTCCCAGGCTCTGTGGCTCTCCACCACACCCTCCTGCTGAGCAGTAAACTTTGCCATGTTTAATCCCTCTTTCCCAGAGCTTTCTGCCTCTCCCCTGGATGCAGCATTGACAGGGCAGAAGGAAAGACAACAAACCTACAAATGCTACAGCTTCATCATACACCTGCCCCCTTACAGACTTTGGAGTGGGGCAGGATGGAGCTGAGAGCTGGCTCTGCAAAGTGGGTGCTGCAACAAGTCTCGAGTGCTTCATTTTTTTCCCTTTCTACAGATACCACAGACTGTCAAAGAAATTATTTGCAAACAAACTCAGCTCTGACAAACCTATCTTAATTTTCACTCCCTTTCAGGGTTGGGTGTTTAATGTAGTCCCCTGGCTGGTTGCAATTCCAACAAGCTTGTTCAGTGGATTTCTGTCTGATCATTTGATCAGTCAAGGTAAGAGCTCTTCTGACTTTTTGTCAACTCTTACTATATGTGATTTTGAAAGAGGGCCTGGGTGGGAGGAGATGGGCTTGTTGGTAGAGAGAAGACCCAGCAAACAGACAGTGTGAGGTTCTGATATGAAAGCAGAATAAATACTCCAGTGTCCAAATTCTATCTATGTGTTTGGGACTCCCTTTGAATTCAGTCATAATATCCACTCAGAGGTGAATTCAGGAATCTGAAATCCAGTTACCTATGGTCTTCTTGTTGGAGAACAGGGAGACCTGGTGAGCTGTACTTACCTCCAATTCTCCCTTTCTTTTCCAGGGTACAGAACCATCACAATTCGTAAGTTCATGCAGGTAAGAGAGCTTGTTTACATGAGCTCATTTACATGTCAGGCTGGACCTCATATGGAGCTGGATTGTGGGTTATAGGTGGAAAGACAAAAGGTTTTCTGGCTTTGCAGATTGATTGATGGTCAGTGTGTGTGGGAAAGAAAATCCAGAGGAAAGTCCTGGCTTAGGAACAGAACATGGACCAATTGTAACACTGAGCACACTGGGTGCTCTGAAGGGGTTTTCTTTCATAAGCGAAGTCCAACCTGTCCCAGGTGTCACTCCAAATGACCCCTTACTGAGGAAGTAGCAATACAAAAGGATGAACAAAAATAGAAATGCTGGGTGAGAACATAATGTATCCTCTGCTCCGCAGCATCACATCCCTCTGGACAGACTCAGATCACAGAAGGGCAGGATACTTGGGAATAAAAAGGCTTGAGGGAGCACCTTGTGCACATGAACTCTTGCCATTGGAAAAGGGAACAGTTTGTTCGTGACAGGAGTTGCTTTCTCCCTTACAAAGAATGTGCTGTGGTATTTAATTTTCCCATTTTTCCAGGTCATTGGCTCTGGCGTCTCGAGCATTTTTGCTTTGTGTCTGGGCCAGACCTCCAGTTTTTGCAAAGCAATAGTGTTTGCCTCTGCCTCTGTTGGACTCCAGACCTTTAACCACAGGTAAGGAGCGTGATGGTGACATGGGCCTTAGCTCTCATCCCACATTTTGGTGTCTTGGAGGAGGCTGCTTCCATCCCGACTGTCAGAGCAAGAACTGCTTGACTGTCGTGTGTTGGCCCCTGTGAGGCTGGTGGAGTTTAGTGACTGCTGGGTTGGAAATGATCCAGCAAACCTTTAGCATGGGGAAAGGCTTGGAGCAGCTGGTAATAGGGAGATGGAGCAGGAGGGGAATTGCACTTTGGCTCATCTGAATGCTTTGAGTTGAATTGTTTTCCTTGTTGTGCTTACCAGTGCTGTTTCACTCTTAGCTTCTACTCCTTTTTCCTACCAGTACCATTTCTTGTCCAGGACATTTCCTTGTGTTTGACAAACTGAACTCTGTGTAAATGATGAAAAAGCAGTCGTGCTCTGTCCAAACAGCCATTTATGTTCCTCTTTCTGTTTCTTCCTAGTGGCATTTCAGTAAATGTGCAGGACCTGGCGCCTTCATGTGCTGGCTTCCTGTTTGGTAAGGATTCCATGTTGGAGAGGTGGCATCTGTGAGGGGGACACGGCCAAGGTTTGATCAGGAGTAGCTCTGGGCAATGTCTATTCCATGTGTGTAGCCACAGCCACACAGATTCTTTCTATGATGAAGCTGCCAGTGCTGGGGGAAGGTAACAGCATTAATGTGCCTTTTGATCTGTCAGGTGCTCACCTGCATCCCGGGGTGGGCTGAGGCTGCATGTCCGTGGTCCCTGGCAGGGGTTGCCCAGAGAAGCTGTGGATGCCCCATCTCTGGGAGTGTTCAAGCCCAGGGTGGATTTGAGCAACCTCACCTGGTGTCCCTGCCCATGGCAGGGGGTTGGATGGTCTTTAAGGTCTCTTCCTACCTGGAGTAGTCTGTGATTCTGTGATTAACAAAGTGTTTTGCTGAGTGTGCAGAGTAGGGGTTGGTGGGAGCCAAGATGAATCTGCTCATGTCTGTGGATTTTGAACACAAAATTTCTTTCTTTTTTTTTCAGGAGTTGCAAATACAGGTGGAGCTCTCTTAGGTAAAGTACCTTCCTTTCCTGGGGAGCCCTCTCTCTGCAGAAGGCAGGATCCAGCCCCATAGCCTTTGCATGTCTTTCTCTTCTCTCCTGTCACAGGTGTCTTTTGTGTGTATCTGGCTGGTTACCTGATAGAAACGACTGGCTCCTGGATTTCTGTTTTCAACCTGGTGGCTGCTGTTAACAGCATTGGGCTCTGTGTATTCCTTCTGTTTGGAGAGGCCCAGAGGGTGGACACAGACTCTGCATATGTGGATCTCTAGAGATGAGCCCAGCAAGCAAGAGAGTGTCACGTCTGTGGGTCATTGTTGCACAAGTGCCAAAGAACATTTTACTATTTTTTTAGATGTCTTAATAGGAAAAAAATATGCTGAAACCAAGTACATAATGGGTCTGGATGGAACTCATAAGAGTAAAGAAATTTAGAATTAATTTTTTGCTCAGGGCATAGCTGGTGGCTTGCAGAGCCATCCAGCTCAGCATCTCCAGTGAGGATATAGTCTGTGGGACCAGGTTGTCCCAGTCTGTGTTTAGTGGACAAATATCCATGTGGCCAAAGGAGATTACCTGGGCCTGTCTCCTGAGGCTGCTGTGATTCCATGCCCTGCTGAGGGGAGCTGCTTCTCTGAGTGGGAGTGAGTCCCCCCATGCTCTGCTGTCCTGTGACTGTCCCTCTCAGGCTGCTGTGCCACACGTGTCCTCTGAGCTGTGTGACAGAGATCATCCAAATGAATGTACCTCTGACCTTTACCCTCCTCCTGTGCCTTCATTTTGTAGCCTGCTCGGCAGGTACCAGCCGTGTATACAAGGGTTGTGAGCTGAATTCCAGCCTTCCCTTCAGGGAATGTCTTGCTGGATGTCTGCTGTGGGCCCAGGGACTGTGTCAGCACTGATGGGAGGCTGTGGGACAGGGCACTCGAAGCCAAGCCTGCCTTTGCTCAAGGGCAGAGCTGAAGGTTTCCCTCCCTTTATCCCAGCCCTGAGCCCAGACAGACCAGCTTCACCATGAGAGCAGAGCTGAGCAGCCATCCCCTGGGGTCAGGCTTAGCTGGGCTGAACTTGTGGTGCAGGAATAGCTGAGGAACCCCCTGAGAGCTGTTTTACCAGATTTTGTGAATGTATAGGGAGAACTGGTCACATTCTGTGCTGTGGACCTACACTCCTTATTGCTTTCTGCTTGCTTAGATGTGTCCTCCATGTGCTCTCAAAAGGGCTGAGGAAGAGTTTCCAAAGAGCCTCAACATGGGCAGGTTTTGTTTCTATGTTGAACATAAAATGATTTTCATTGGGGATCCATGGGGATGTGGATCCCTTTGTTTCCCTGTGTCAGAGGGAAATACTTGGCTGTAGACACCTCTGAGCCTGAATGTCTTTAAGTTATTTATAAATATTTTAAAATGTAAGCACCAAATTCTATATTTTATGTACTTGAGGCCTGATTCTGCATGCTTATTTTGAGTGGTACTCCCACCAAATCCCACACTATTTCTTGAAGGGAAGGATCTACCAGCCTCCTCAACTTGGTTTTGTAGGATCAATTTTAAATGTGGCATTTCATGTTAAAGTAATTAATTCCTTTTCCTCCCACCCCTTGCTTGGAACCTGAAAGGATCTCTTGGATTTCTCTAATGCTTACCAGAAAACTGTCTCAAACTGGGAGCAGATTTCCCAAGGACTTTACAGTGGGGGAAAGCTGTAGGTTCAGGTTCATTGTCTGCAAAAAGATCCAATTATCCTCTGCTTCTCCTTTTGTTTTGGCCAAATTACTTCTTGGAAGACCTGTTGGAGTCATGTTAAGTTTCTGAATAGCTGGATTTGTAGTGAAAATACTGACAGCCTTTTAATTGCAGAGACATTAATGGGTGTCAGTAAGCTGAGCTGAGTCACTTACTGGGCATATTAAGAGAGAAAGATGCAACTGCCTCATGTCTTCCCAAGAGAATAAAAAATCAATGTGATCTGATTGGAAACAGAGAGAGATAAGAAAGTATTTTTTTTCTCCTGTGCTTTTTTTTCCTCCAAAAGGCAGTTTGCTACCATAGTACCACCCTGTATCCAGGCTGCTGCAGAGCCAGGACCCAGGAAGGTTGCTGGGAATTCTTGAAATCAGCAGATAAACTGAGAAGAACACCCGAGCAAACACAGCCAGGCTGCCAAAGAAGCCCGAGGCTGTGCAGGCATCTCTGCCAGCTTGTCCTTTGTCCAGTCTGAGCAGATTGTTTGTGTGGCCTTTTCTGTAGTGACAGAGGACAAAAAAAAAAAAAAAGATGGGTTTTGTGGTTTGTTTTTCTTTTTAGCATCTTCCCCGGCCTTTCAGTGTTGCAGGTTCTCTGTGCTGGCTGCACCATTTCTTCTGGATGAGTTAATGAGTTGAAATCACTCACATCCAAACCAGGGNGTCTTCACTGGCCTTTCAGTGTTGCAGGTCAGGAGCACAAGAAGTCAATTCTGGTTCTCTTTGCTGGTTGCACCATTTCTTGTGGATGAGTTGATGCGTTTAAATCACTCACATCCAAACCAGGGGGCTTGGCCACCCCTTGGTTCTGCCAGCTGGGAAATTTGGAACTAAGATCTTCAAAGGAAAGTCAGCATGGTTGGCTGTGCCTTCTTGTAAATCTGGCTAACACTGGTGTGCTTTTCTGGTTATCTGTCTCTATAACTGGCTAATAAGTTAAATATTTGAATTGAGGTTTATATTTCATTATCCTCATACCTCTTTTGTGAAGTATTGAAACCATTTTGCATATGTGTACTGTTATTTGTTTAAGCCATCTTGCCAAAGCTGATGAGAGTTTTTGTTACAGAAGGACCTATAAGAATAAAAGGCAGCGAATCATTTGCACACTGTGGTTTTCCTGTGACTGCAGAGATGTTAATTTGTGTGATCAGTAAGGGAACGATAAGTATATTTGATGTGATTAACTCCTTAGGGGAGGCTGTGCTGGGAGAGTATCTGGGCTGGCAGATTTTCACAGCATCCTTGTGTGTACTTGCACATCAGATTCAGAGCACATCCAGCTGCATCTTCTCACCACTTTTGGAAAAATGACTGAAAAGCTTCGTCAGCAGAGCTGTGGTCAGTACTGCATCAGGAGACATGATACAACCCCAGTTAAGAGTAATAACACCAACAGTGATTTTTGTGTTGGGTGGGATACACCCTGCAGGCAGATCACCTTCCACAAAAAAAATACATTGCTAATTTTTTTTTTTTTACATCCCCACTGATAGGTTCGAACAGATTCCAACAGAGGGAGCTGTTAGATTTGGGATGTAGCAGCTCCTGGCCGGCAAGAGCTGCCGAGCCTGGCCCTGGCACAGCTGGCACAGCTGGCACGGATAGTTTGGCTGATGTGGATGGTTTGGCTGGCACAGGGAGTACCACTGGCAAAGCCTGGCCCTGCCAAGGAGCAGCCCTGGCTGGTGGCTCTCACCACCAGAGCTGCCTTGGGGAGTCCCAGGATCTGCTGTCCCAGCATTTGATTTCACCCCTCATCTGACAATTGTATAGTTAGTGTGAGGAGATGGAGGAAAAGTTTGGGAGACATTTTGAAAGGAGAAATACTCATTAAAGGAATTTTAAAACCTCACCTGTAGGTCATGTAATCAAGAGAAAATCTTTATGTATTGCAGAGTCTTCTGATTTTCTCCTCAATGTGCTCAGAAAAAAACATGAGACCTGGTCACATGAAAAAAATGCTGAAGATAATTCAGGGTTTGGGTGCAAATTATCCTCATATTTCCTGTCCTTCTCCTCATGTAAAGATATATGACATATGCACTTGAGATATTTTAACCTTTCAGGTAATTTAGGTTATTTTAAGCAATTCCTTAAATTGTCAGTGTCACAGGTTGTGTCCCAGCTTTCCAGCCTGCCCTGAGCAATCAGGGACAGACACGGTGCAAAAGGAACTGGGTATCTGTGACTGGGCTTAAAGGCTGATTCATGATAGGTAAGTTACAGTGCTGCTGGGGATTGGTTTGTATTTAAATTGGGATATATTCCATAGCTGGCTGGAGATCATTAGAAGGATAGTGGTTTATTGCAGTTTGCATAACACTAAATCAATAAACATATTCAAGCAGATGGAAAGCAAAGCAGAGGAGAAAAACAACACTATTTGGAGGAGAAAAGAGATAGCAAAGAGCCCTTCTCACTGATAGTTTTGCCTGGAAAACACAAGCAGATGCTCTCACAGCAGAGACCTGATCTAACATCCACCTGGCAGCTCCCCAGGGCTGGGACATGCCCCAAAGACACCAGTTCTGCAAAGGGCACTCAGACCTGTAACAAGCAAAATATCACCATTTATTGCAGCCCTGACCTACTGCATGGCATGTAATGAGGAATTTTCCATTTCAAACTTTAATGCAATAATTAAGATGTCCATTAAGGTCTTCACAGTTTGGCTGCTTGTAATTAAAAATGGGAATGATGGGGGGGCAATGGCAGAATGTTGCAGTCCAGGGCATCACACTCCCTCCAGCAGCTTTAAGTGCTCTCCAGTTTCTTCTTCCCTATTTGTTTCTTCAAAATAACTTCCCTGGTTTTGTTTGTAACTGTCCTTAGAGCAGTTAGTATGAAAAACATGAGAAAAACAGTCTTAGTTTCCAAACTGGTGTAGCTCCTGCTTGCACAGTTCCCAGTGAAGGATTAAGGGTAGGGTAGATTTTATCCAATAATAAGAAGAAACCCCATATAAATCCACATCTTCCAAAGTGTCTCTGCTCCTGGGAGGCCAAATTCCCATTATCCAGTAATTGGATTTGGCCTCCTAAAGCAGGACTGAAATAATGTAAGATTTTGTTCCCAAATCACCAGATTTTTGCAAAGGATTAACAAAAATTAATGATTTGACTGAGGAAATCGCTGCCAGAAAAGCTTTGGCTGATCCCTTGAATCCCTTCCCAAATTGCTTTCCCCTGCTCTGTACAACTCCCAGTTTACTGGTTACTCACTCTTGTTCCTCCAAACGCAGCTCTGGGCACGGTCTCCTGCAACTTTGACATTCATTATTCTCTAATAAATTGTTTTTCATTTTAGCTCCAAAGGAAGAAAAAAATTACAATTCCACTTTCATGGAAGACAATGGAAAGGTACACATGTAGCAATTATCAGGAGGATTTTAGACAAAGAATTAGCAACCTACTCGTGCATGTCCTGCATTCTCATTAAAGGCAAACTGTTTGTGGGTGACAGGGGATTTTGCTGTGCAACCATTTAGGCTCGTTGCAGCTGTTAAATTCCTTTCATGTCTTTTTTTCCCCCCTCTCCTACCAAGTTTCAGACAAACCCACTCATTTACAACCTCTTCTTTGTACCTGTGTGAGTTACAGGTGAGGTGAGTCCCATTTCATGAGTCCCATTCTCAGCTCTTCAGATGCCCAGAGCTGGTGTGAACTTCCAGCTCCTCCATCCTCTGGTCCATCTCCCTCCCAGCCCTTTTCCAGAAACCCATTCAGCAGATTTGGGGGAACAGACAAACCTGCACATGTCCCCAGGCTCATGGGAGGGAGGATGTGTCTCTTATTTTGCACCCCAGACCCTGGTTATTTACTGGTTACTTGGACAATAATGCCCTGGACAAGAATTATTATCAGCAAGAACATAATCAGATATCAAAGAGATCTTTAAGTGAGTAATTTATTGTGATCTCTTATCTGGGACAAAATTGTGCTTTGCAAAGGTCTGGAGGCTGCAGTTCCCACTGCAGGAGCCACCTGGGCCAGGGAGAGATTGACATAAACCTCTGTCCTTGCAGTGTCATTTTACAGAAACATCTAAGTAGGACACTCACTGCATCAAAGTGGTGACCCAAGAAGCACTTACACAGCCCTGGGCTGTCCTTCCAGGAGAGCCAGTGCTGCGAGGAGATGGACTGTTCTGCACCTGGACACAAGGTTTGGATCCAGGGACCACGACAAAACCTTTCAAAGTGGTATCTGTTCTCTGGGGATTTTGTGCCTGGTGTCAGCAGGGAGAAAAAAAATGAAATTTCCTTAATTTCTTATGTAAATTATGCATTTTGGGGGATTGAAAACTATTGTGAAATTTTGATTCACCTCCAAAGCAGATTTTGTCCTGACTCTGTGATGAGCTAAGTGACAATCACCAACCCTGGATGCAACTCCTCATTCTTTGATCTCTGTCAGATATCAAATGTTCTCTCAGCACTCTCAGACCATTCCAATATTTTCAGAAATGCACTGTGTAATTTTCATTCAAGTTAGGATAAAAATTGCTGAAATCCAAAAGTGGAGACAGAGCCTTGAGATGGGCAAACTCTTCCTGGCAGGTTTTAGAAATCTTTCATAATAACTTGAGGTTGAAAAATGGGAAGTGTTTGGGAGACCTAAAAGATAAACGTGCCTGGAACCACCTGTATTTTAAGGGATTTAGGAGAGAAAACACCCCTGAAGGAGCATCATTAAGATGTATTTCCTACAGGTTTAAACAATATAGCCAAGCTGTTCAGGAGGAAAACGGAGCCATTCAGTGCTGTTTCAAAAACAGATATGCTGTTACACAGGCAATTATATGCCTAATTTGCTGAGGTAGTTTGCCTGACTGAGACCTGCCTGTGTGGGAGTAGACACATGAAAATCTGGCTTGAGAATGTAACATCAAGGTAATGCAATTCGAGGTATTACTGGTGGGTTTTGCAGAGCCAAAAACAAGAGCATGACTAAGAAATTACATATTTTAGCATTGCACAGGTTTCTGTGTTTGCAGGTGAATCTTTACCACTGGGCTGTCAGAACATGTCACCGCTCTCAGCAAAGACACAATTTTCTCTGTTTTCCTCAAATGCAGTGTCAATTTTTATCCTCTTCTGATGGTGTTAGTTCATCCTCTCCCTCCTCCTCCTCCTCCTCCTTGGAGATTTCTGGATTAAAGAATAAAGCACTGAATTGATTTCCTGAACGTGCATTAGGGAGGATTATTCCAGGAGATTCATCCGTGTTTGGTGGATTAATATTTCCAGGGAAGGGCAGCTCCGATCTCAGCCAATACTTCTCTCAACATACCCTGAAATATTTTTTCTTTTGCAGGCAAGAAGGAGCATCATGAACAGCAGGATACAGAGAGCAGAAGTTCTCAGCACTGGTATTTGAGCTTAGGTATCTTTTGAATCACCATAATTTCCTGTCTAGATATCTGAAGGGTGATTCATGTAAATTCTGCCTGTTCTTCACTCTGCTAGTGAAGAATAAAACCAGACACCTACTAAGCAGACACAGAAATCACTCCAGAACCAGAGAGTTGGGGACAAATCCCAGCACAGCCTCACTTGCCACCAGCAGCAGCCTCTGAGAGAGGGGCACAGCATCCAAACAAAATGGGGGCCTGTCCAATTAGTTAATTTGGCCTCCATGCCCTGCACAAACATAGCAGATCAAGGGCCTATTACATTTTAAGAGTGAAGCCTTTATAGCAATGCACATCTCTGAATTATGCTTCAGAGGTAACAAGTAAGCAGAAGTAAAGCTCCCACCCTCCTGGTCTCTCTTGTACATGGAGGAGACACTGTGTATAATTGAGCAGAAGAGGCAAAACCTCTTCCCAGGGGAGGTGGAGGCAAGTCAGCCCCAGACCCTAATTAGGACCTTGGAGACCAGCCTTTAGATGTGACCCAGCTGGACAAACAATGACAACTCCTCAGTAGTGCTTGGACACATCAGCTGGGCTGCCCTTGCACTCAGTTTTAAGAGGGCTTGGTCTGGTGATGCTCAAAAGAAAAGGAGAAAGGAATAAAAAAATCAGATGTTACCAGGGAAGGTGAAAGAAAGCAGTAAAGGAAAGGCTCTTCATTTTTACACTGCCCTTCAAACCTAGGAAGGCACAGGGTGTTGTAGCCACATTTTTCTGAGTCTTAAATTCTTGGTTTCAAGAGCTGGTTTGATTTTTCTTCCAGTCTCAGTCTAGGATGAGGAAATCATGAATTGTCAAAGAAAATAATATACATGTGTGTAAGCTTGGGGAAGGAAATGGGGCCACTGCCTGGCTTGGTACAGGGGGTGGGAGGAGCTGGCAGCAGCTGAAGGGTCAGGATAGAAGGAAGGATGGAGCTCCACTTGCTTGAGATGGATATGTGCAATCAATTAGGAGATTGGAATTGGAGATTTTAACTCCTGAAGAAGCAAAGAGCAGGCCAAAGTGATGGGATTGTGGTGTGGGTGGGTGGGAAAGTGGTTGGTGTGGGAAAGTCCCTGAATGCAGCTTACCCCTACTTATTTCCCTGCTTTCCTCTGGCTCCCAGGGATGATGTTTATCTACTCAGGGCCTTCAGGAGACAGTATCCCTGGTAGATTACCCAGAGAAAGAGCAAAGCAAGAATTTGAAAAAACCACAAACATAACAAATAGATTTGCATTTTCTTAGAGCCACCAGGAATTTGGAGGAATAATTTTTCCAGTTGATGCTCAGCACTGGGCAGTAAGGACATTGCCCCGTGTGCTACTGTTCTATTTGGGACACTGAAATGCAGAAACATGACCTGACACAAAGAATAAGCACAAGCTCCATGATTTATTTATTAGTCCCATCACATGATGAGTTTTAGCTCATGCCTTAGCAGTGCATTGCCAACAGGCAATGCAATGAGCATTATCTTGCTCGGCTTCAGACAGAAACTTCAAATTGAGAAATGGATTGAAACATCTTCTGTGGTCCCTCTTGTTTTCTTCCTTTTTTCCTGCAGGAATTGCTGGAACCTCCCTTCCTTGTCCCCATGGCAGAAATATCCCATACTAGGTCACCATCTTTTTTTTTCCTTTCTGCAACAAATCATATGAGACTTCTCTGTATATCTGAGTACCTAAGCAATAAGGAGAGTTGGAAAATATCTTCCTTTTTTCACAATTTTTAGCTTTCTGTAAATAATACTATCTCTCTTAGAGATTCCTTCCCCTCCCCAAGATCTGCCTGATAAAAACAGCTCTCAAAATAAAACATTTGGGGTTCAATATGGGTATACTCCACAGGAATTTCTCTTGGATTAATTTTCCAAGTGTTTTGAATGGAAAACTTCAACCAGATGGCGCCCGAGACAGCACAGCACAGCTCCGCAGTTTTTAGCTCTGATATAACTTATCAACTGCAAAATAGCTGCTTTTTTCACACTGTTCCTTACACCAGCCCTTACCAGCAGCCTTCTTGGAGACACTCAGTAATTAAAACCTGGACTTGGGAAGTGATTCTTTTAGTTGTGGAAGTGAAATGCGCTGCTCCTCAACTCCCAAATATTTTGGGCTGGGAAGGCACCTGGGAGCCTCTCCCCACTCTCCACTGCAGTTTTGCTGTAGGAAAGGAAGAGAAACAGAAGAGCAATGCTCAAATCTAGGAGAGAAAAGAGCTGCCTGTGAGCATAAGTACTCACCCAGGCTCATCGTAAATTGTCCCTCTGTGCAGCAGCACCACTTGCTTGATAAACGATGCTCCAGCCTGAAGTGCCAAAAAGAAAGAAAAAAAACTCANAACATTTGGGGTTCAATATGGGTATATTCCACAGGAATTTCTTTTGGATTAATTTTCCGAGTGTTTTGAATGGAAAACTTCAACCAGATGGCGCCCGAGACAGCACAGCACAGCTCCGCAGTTTTTAGCTCTGATACAACTTATCAACTGCAAAATAGCTGCTTTTTTCACACTGTTCCTTACACCAGCCCTTACCAGCAGCCTTCTTGGAGACACTCAGTAATTAAAACCTGGACTTGGGAAGTGATTCTTTTAGTTGTGGAAGTGAAATGCGCTGCTCCTCAACTCCCAAATATTTGTACAGGGCTGGGAAGGCACCTGGGAGCCTCTCCCCACTCTCCACTGCAGTTTTGCTGTAGGAAAGGAAGAGAAACAGAAGAGCAATGCTCAAACCTAGGAGAGAAAAGAGCTGCCTGTGAGCATAAGTACTCACCCAGGCTCATCGTAAATTGTCCCTCTGTGCAGCAGCACCACTTGCTTGATAAACGATGCTCCAGCCTGAAGTGCCAAAAAGAAAGAAAAAAAACTCACTTCTTTTTCCTCCTACTTCTCTCCAGTTATTTTTGACAAGCTGGAAGAGAAGAGGGGGAGAGGGAAAGGCTGACGCATGTTTGATATACACTTTTGACGGAGCTTTTACTTTATTATGTTTAATTGAAAAGTGTTAACGGCGTCCGACATGAATATTCAGCTGATGCCTTTTGGTGCTGTTCCAGGAGTTACGATCGCCTGTGATTCCACTACGGCTTCTCAGCACGGAGCCCTGTCAAAGCCAGAGTGACAGTGGGGAAGCTATTAATTGAAATAGCTTCATTAATTAGTAATTAACAGCAGGGTAATGACTATGTCACACATCGTATTTCAATGAATGCCCTTCATGTGTTATGGGGCTTTTAATTAAAGAATATGCATTTTAATTAAAGGCAAGTTTGGCCCTTTGGCCTCTGGAATACAAAAGATGTTTCTAACTTTCAAGACTGGGAGGGGGAAAGGTTAGTGTGGGGAAAACCAGGCTGAGTGCAAGTCGTTTCAAAGTTAAATCTCTGGCACTGCCATGCCTGGAGCATGGGTCTGGATCAAGGATGGGTGGGGAGCAGCAGTGTTTGCAGGATCAGTGTCTAAAGCTGGGTCCAACAAAACCCTTTCTTGGCACTCAGGGTGTCACTGGAAGCTTCCCCATATTGTTCTTGACGCAGCAGCTGCATTCATGTCTAACCAAGTGAAAATGCAGGTATGGGGAATTTTGGAGCAGCTCAAGCACAGCTCCTGTCCTTGGGAAGAAAGTCCCTGTCACTCCTGAAACATGTACAGGAGTTGGAGAGGATCACTTCCATGAACAAAATGAAATCAATAATGTCAGATTTTGGTCTTTGTGTATTCTACTGGTTAGGATTTACTCCCTGGGAGTGGGCACAGTGTTGGTTTCTGTTGGCTCTAAGCACAGCTCTTTGTGGAATGATCCCACACATATTCTAGGAAAGGCAACGGGGAGGTTTGAAATATATGGATTATACAATAAGCACCAGCAGAAAGTTTAGAAAAACAAATCCAAGGTGCCTGAGAGCTATTTACAGTCCCAAGCAAAAAAAACCTTCAAACTCACAAAACAAAAAAACCTCAACCCAATCAGAATCACCCACAAAAAGGGTTACTTTACATTTTGATCCAAAAAGCATTTATGTTTTAAAAACAAAAACCTTCAAACCATCACCTTTCAAAAATAAACTCTACTCCCCTGACATCCCGATCTGAAAGACTGAAGAGAAGCTTCCCAAATGTGATGAGGATTTGATGAGTGAGATATTGCATTTCAAAGAGAAAATGGCACATCAAAGGCTGCTTCAGCTCGATATTGAAGTCCCCACCCAGGAGGGCTCTTTCCTGTGGGATTGGGCAAGGTGGAGGTTGTCACTGCTGCTGGCAGCACTCAGAGAGAAGGTGGGAAGGGCAAGAGGCAGCCCCACACCTTCATGAAGGCACCTGGGGTCTGGATCAGGACAACACAGGTTTTGGGAAGCACATCTGCCTCTCCTGGCTAATGATGCTGGTTTGAAAGACCCTGCTTTGCCCTGTGCTACTGAAATATCAACAGTGTAATACTGATTTCTACCTGTCCCAGAAATTAATTTAATAATGAACTTAGAACATCCTCTGCCTCCTCATCTGGCCATTTCTAGAAGGTCTTGAGTGAGGTATCCTTTACCTTGCCAGGTACATTTCCAGCATGTCTCAGGGATGGCCAACCCCACCAGGAGCACAGGCTGATCTGATGGTGTTTCCTGTGAGCAGATCAAATGTTGTCTCAGTTTATGGGCTGCAGAAGAAATTGTGATAAAACTGAGTCATAAAAGCCAATGGTGTCACCAGGTGAAGATAATTTATACTGCTATTCATACTAAAATATGACCTTTTTCTTGCACTACAGCACTGAACTCCTCCAGGACCTCTTTAATCTCATTGAAGAGGATACAGAGAGACCTGCAAGTCCCTGATAGCCAAGAGTATTAACTGAGCCCTCCCTGGGTCTTGGCATGGACCAAGTTCTTCCAGCCTTGCCACAGATGTGATAACTGGAAACTGGGACACACACATGGAGGCACCAAACTGAGCCTTGATGGCTGTGAAGCAAAAGCAGGAGATGCAGAGGAAATACAGTTTGGAGCAGAGTGGACTGGGATGGTGAGATACCATCTGCCAAATCCCTTCTGCTGCTCTAAGGAAATCCATGGAGGGGACAAGCGAATGTCGAAATTCAGAGTTCAGCTTTGGAGGAGAAGTTGGGGGAGGGAAAACGTGTGAATCACTCAGGGTATCCAAGTATGGTAATTAATGTTAATAACATTAAATAATTTAAATGGACAAGCAATATTTTATATTATATTTCTTTGGCACTTTTACTGGTGTCACACTGGGTTTGTCCTTGTGTCCTGGATCCCATTCACCACAAGGAAAACCAGGAGTGACTTTGGGGTGAAGGGTTGTTTGAAAGATCACCTTGTTTTTTTTTTTCTATTTACCAAAGTAAAATTGTTCTCTTTATGGGAATGTAAATTGTACAGACAGAAATTATTTATTTCCTTTGCAACAGCAGGGATTTTCACCAATGGTATAAAGATGGACCATTTCTGTTCACCACTAAGGCCCCTGTGTATACATTTTGCTGTTACACCTGCTCAGATATTAAGAACAGCACATTTTATTTTCACCTTAAGGCCCTATATCCATACAAGACCCTCTGAGTTTGGTTTTACAACCTGTGCTAAAGTTCTGACTAAGTCGGAGGGGAAGGTGCCATCACACTGTGTGTTAAAAAAAGCCTTTAGCTTTACCAGGATTGCTCTTAAAATGGTGGTGCTGTGCTCAGCTGAGTATAAAATATGGAAAACAGGTTTGCCTCCTGAATATGGCTGCTTACAAAGTCATACAGGAATTTTTAGAAGGAAAATGGCTCCCTATGTAAATAAATTGGTGATCTTTCCAACTCTGCCTCTGCAAAGTTCGTCAAAATCCAGTCAAATCCTTGCTCAGATGTAATGCAGACAGGGGGGAAGGGGTCTGGCTGGTCTCTGTGAGACATCTGGGCCATAATTTTCCTTTTTATTTATACACACAGCAAGAAAGTCCAAGGTGGACATGACCCACCCTGTGCAGAGCAGAGTTTGGCCCTGACTCATGGCAACTGTGATTGGCGGCTGATGATCACAGAAATCACAGGATGGTTTAGGGTGTAAAGGACCTTAAATATCATCCAATTCCAACCTCTCTGCCATGGGCAGGAACACCTTCCACTATCCCACATTACTCCAAGCCCTGTCCAACCTGACCTTGAACACTTCCAGGGATGGNGGAGGGGAAGGTGCCATCACACTGTGTGTTAAAAAAAGCCTTTAGCTTTACCAGGATTGCTCTTAAAATGGTGGTGCTGTGCTCAGCTGAGTATAAAATATGGAAAACAGGTTTGCCTCCTGAATATGGCTGCTTACAAAGTCATACAGGAATTTTTAGAAGGAAAATGGCTCCCTATGTAAATAAATTGGTGATCTTTCCAACTCTGCCTCTGCAAAGTTCGTCAAAATCCAGTCAAATCCTTGCTCAGATGTAATGCAGACAGGGGGGAAGGGGTCTGGCTGGTCTCTGTGAGACATCTGGGCCATAATTTTCCTTTTTATTTATACACACAGCAAGAAAGTCCAAGGTGGACATGCTCTGTGCAGAGCAGAGTTTGGCCCTTTCTCATGGCAACTGTGATTGGGGGCTGATGATCACAGAAATCACAGGATGGTTTAGGTTGTAAAGGACCTTAAATATCATCCAATTCCAACCTCTCTGCCATGGGCAGGAACACCTTCCACTATCCCACATTACTCCAAGCCCTGTCCAACCTGACCTTGAACACTTCCAGGGATGGGACAGCCACAGCTTTTATGGGTAACCTGTGCCAGGGCCTCACCACCCTCACAGGGAAGAGTTTTTCCATAATAGCTGATCGAAACCTGCTCTCTGTCACCGAGAAATTCTTGGAGCAACCTGGTTTAGTTATGTGATTCTCTGATTCTAAGAAAGACAGACCTCCCCTATTTACAGGTTTAAGTGAAATCCAAACAGCCCCATGAGCTGAAACTGCCTGTAAGTGCCTGATCTTGCTCTGTTTTCCCTCTGCCACACAGCTCCAGAAGGGACCTACCCTGGGCCTTTCTTCCTCTGCTTTTTTTTTTTTTAATGCCTTGTTTGTTGTGTACCACAAGTCACCTCATCACTTTCAAAATCAAACAACTTCTTCCTTTCTGCTCCCAGAAATTAAAATATGGCAAGGTCTTTTCGTTTTTTAGTTGGTTTTTTTTTTGTGTGTGTGTGTTTTGTTTTTGAACAGCAAGATTAAAAGTCTTTTGAAGAATAATGTTTTGCTAAGTTTTAGCTGACATTCAATTTTAATGACTTTTTAAACAAAGTAACTATTAACTGTGCATCGTTTTATAGTTTCCTGATGTCTGACAGGTGTTTTTGCCCATGTGGGAAACAGATGCTAATAACATTTTCCCTAATAGCTCATAAATAATAAGCATTTAGCATTTTCCTTTGTATACTGCTCTGTCAATAGCCAATTTACTTTTCAGAAGCCACAACGTTTTCCTGTCAATCAGTTTCAGCCTCGGGCACTTTTTGGTGATTAGAAACCCCTTAGAGAGCGAGAACTCCAAATTAGTTTTAAATAAAAAATAAGAATATTCATGCTGTTGAACATCTAAAGGTAAAAAAAAAAGAGATCTGGGTACATAAATATCACTGGTGGGGTATTAATACTTCATAGAACTAGAGTGACCAACTGCTCTCAGGAGGAATGCAGCAAAGACAAACACATGACACAAAGGAAGTAATGTATGCTGGAGAAAAAGAACTTTTTATTAAAAAAAAAGAAGTAATTTAGGGGTTTGCTAAAAAGCTTTAACTGTAGGAAAACTGTATCACCTCCTCATTTGGAAAATAAGCAGCAAATCTGGCATAGCACTTGGTGCCTAACACGGTGTCTCATTCTTTCGATATGCCTTGGATCTTGCCATGACTTAGGACACTTTATCTCTTTCCAGAAGAGAAAAGGGGTAAAGCTGAAATCTCTCCCTCCAAGGGAAGAGCAGATGCAGAACTGGGAAGTCCTCAGTGGTAGGCACAAAAACCAGGAAGGGACTGGAGTACCACAGGTCCCACATGGTGCAAGACCAGATCTCCAGACAATTGTCTTCTTCTGGTTCACCCCTGCAGAAACGCTCTCTTTCCTACTTGTCACAACAAGTGTCAGAGAAGGGTCCAGGTATCTCCTGTCAGACCTTTTAGGCTTTACTGTAACATCTGTGCACTTCCCAGGTAAAAGCAGTTTTAATAAACACTATTTAAATCAGCTTTCCCCCCTCAACATTCATGTTGTAGGTTGGAAAGGATAAAACCGTTCCTCCCCGCTACTACCTGGCGGGACTGTCCGCAGTCCAGCGCTGTTGTGCCTGTGGAGACCGCGTCGGGAACGGAGCCGCCACGTGCGCCGGGGGGCTGCGGGTGATGGCGCCATGATGGCCAGCGGCAGCGGGCGAGCTGGCGGCGGCGGCGCTGGGAGAGGCTGGCGGTGGTCCGGGCTGAGCCAGCCAGCGCGGGTCCAGCGGACCG
>VYZS01046303.1:24413-35453 GCA_013400695.1 Neodrepanis coruscans
AATTCACAACAGTTCAGAAGAGAGGAGAACCTTGTGCTCCAGGATTCAAACCTGTTTCTGGTGGTGCTGTGTTCAGATTTCACACCAGTTTTCCATCACCTGACTTTATCACATCAGCATTTGGGTGGTTGTGGGACCTTTGGCAGAATTCTGGTCACTGCTGGAGACAGAACATCAGGATGGATGGAGCTTGGCTTTATCGCAGTTTGGCCTGTTCTGCATAAATGAGCTCAAATTCATGGATTTCACTGTTCATTAGCCTTACATCATCACACTGCATTGTAATCTGCAGCCCTTCTGCCAAATTTATTTTCTCACTCATTTTCCCAGGAATAATGAAGTGATGCAGCATTCACCAGCCAGTACAAAAGCCAGATTTTTTTTCGAGGGAAAGTGGCCTCATTTATTCAAACATATTGACCTGAAACTCTGCACACAATGACATACCTGCAGCTGCACTGAACACTGTTAAATCCCAGGGGGTCTTAGCTAATCAAATGTAAACATGAATATGTGACATAAAATGAAGGTATCACAGATATACAAGACAAAGGGTCAGACACTGGCTTGGTTCTTCCCGTTGATTTTCTCCTTGAACGAAGGAAAAGGAAACTTTTGCCCTCAAATGAAGTGATTCCTCAGTCCCCAACACCAAACATGACAGCAGTGACGTGACCCAGAGTGCTTTCTTCCTTCACAAGCAGTGTCACACCAACTCCTTGTGAAGTGACAGCTACAAAATGGTTAATGGCAACATTAAATGACTATCCTTGGATTTAGCACCAGCACTAAGGGGAAGAAGCCTGAATTTCTCTAAGCAATTCAGCCTGCCTGGTTGACCATGCAGAAGGCAAACACGCCTAATGTTTCAATTCACGTGTGGTAACTTTCTAATAATAGGGGTGTTAATTGGGAGCAGAATAGCTCGAGCAGGTGAGCAACAATTAGCTGAGCCTCCTGCTTTTACAAAACATACCATGGCATATCTGTGCATGGAAGGCTGGGAATCACTTCTGCGTATCTAATTTTTAAAGCTAAAAGATGGCTGTTCTGGAAGCAAAAGGGCTTCTGGCACTAGGCTGGGGCATTGCATCAGCACTCCCTGCTCCAGAGGAATTCCAGTGAACAGCCCTGGCATCGATGACTGTAGGGAGCTGGTTTTGTTCAACACCTTCTGTTCCATTCCCAGCTTGACAACGTCCTTCAAGAAGTACTTGCCAGGAATAGCTGGGATGAAAGCAAGGTTGATGGTTGGTACTGCTGGGATCACAATTCCTTTTCATGGTCTGAGTGTTGATGAAGCACCAAAACCTGCAGTAAGTTTGGAGACTTGCTCTGCAGATGGTGTTGGGTGGGAATTGTCACTGCTGAGTAGCTCAGTGTTAAGTGTAAAAGGTTTGAAAGAAACCTGAAAAACTCATGACACCTTTCATTACTTTTCGTTCATGTACTCCTTGGTAACCATCTCCCACCCATTCCCATCAGTTCCAAACCCTTTATCACCGCTGCTCAGGCTCCCACATCAAAGAAGTTCAAGCCAATCTCCTTGGCCAGCCTCTACCTGAAAAGGAGAGGAGAACTCTTAAAACTCACACACATCCTTAGGAGAATTTCTCTTGCATGCCAAAGTGATGGAGAGGAATCAGAATAATCCCAGTGAGCCATTTCACTGCAAGTAACCCCAATTCCTCACATCCCTGAACTAGTCAGGAATAAAGCCTGGTTCTGGCCTTGTACCTTCCTTCCATTTTTTTGGCTTACTACACACCAAATGCTAAACTGCCCTGAACAACTACCTCACTAATTTTTCCTCTCTGAGCAGTTGGGTTGAAACATATGCCATCAGACCTGATGTCCCCAGTTAAAACCCCTGTCACATCACTAAATATTTTAGCAAATAAAAAAATTTTTTAAACACGCGGCCAGATGTCCACATTGACATAGTGCTTAAGGCGTTTGACTGATAAAAAGCCAGGCCCCTTGGTAAGTGGGGATTTAAAAACATGTCCTGAGGCAAGTGTGCGATATTAAAAACATCCTGGGCTCTTTTGTATGGAGATTTGCATACGTTGAGGTTTTAAAGAGAGTGTCCATCTGTCACTGAGCATTCTCCCAATACAACAAAGCATCGATAAATATTTTGAACCACAGTCACTTTTCAGCAGGCACCAGCAAGGAAGCAGAATGGTTTCAGCTGGGATATCCATCGCTTTGTGCAATAAAAGGAGCTGCAGTTTCACTTGGAAGCGGTGTTTAATATTTATGAGGATGACAGCCCTGTACAATTACAGAACTACAACCTGGCCCTTGGGTGATTCCATAAAAAGTATCAGCCAGCCAGAGAAAAAAAAACAACCCTCAAGCTTTTGTTCTGGAAAGTCTGGATGCAGTGATGTACCACGGTTGTGCTGCAGCATCAGTGACACCCGCTCACAACACACATGGCAGCAGGTCGGCTCCAGCGTCTGTTAGAATGATGGAAAGATTCTTGCCAGATTTAATGAGCTCTGGACCAGCCTGGATGCAGCTAAGCTGTCACCAAAGTGCATGAAATTCATCATTCTTGGTGTACATGTTTGGAAGAAAGGGTCACAAATTCACCTGGCTGCAGTGCTGTTCAGATCCGTGACAACAGTGAGGGTTTTGGCTCCTTGGATTTAAGACAATATTGTGTTTTAAGGTTCAGTCTGAGCTGTGAGGAAACAGAGTGGCAGCAAGGATGGGGACTAGAAGATCCAGCATATGGGAGGCATTTTACAGAAGAGAAAAGCAGCATACAGGCATCACTTGGGGCTTTGAGGAGCTGCAGTCTCATCACAGACATTGAGAAAATGAATGACCAGATTTCCAAATTCCACATTTTTATATAGTTTTGCTTTTCTGGGTTGATATTTTTAAAAGAGGTGCCATATTCCTCTAATTCTCCAACCATCTAGAAGATCTGAAGTGTCTAATTAAGATAAAAGTGTTACAGCACAAAATACACTTTAAGCAACTATTTTAGTTAATTAGATAATTTCAGTTTAAACATGTGTGCATGTCAATAGATTGACTATGCCAGCAGATTTCCAGCCTGTTCTTCTTGTATTCTTTCCTGCCTTTAATCTGAATCCACTTCTGGGCTCTTCCTGCCTGACCACTGACCTTTCTAAAGAGCCACCCATAAAGTATATAGATTTTAATCACTGGCTTCTCTGTTTCTCTTGCAAAGTTGGTTCTATTGCAGTGTTGATGGTGGAAGATACCAGGTGGCAGATGGATTTTTTCATAGGTGCAGCACAATGGTCTTACACAGTGCATGGTTGGGTGATTGCACATCCATTTTGACTGAGAAATTATTATGTGTTTGGAGGTATTTCTGTAAGTATTGTGTTTAAGCTGTTAAACATCTGAGGAAAGGAGAGATTCAGGAAAGCAAGAGGCAGACAAAAATAATCTCTGATTCACTTGCAGAATACACATTTATTGGAAAGGCACTGTTTTTTTCCCCCAGCAGACAATACATGTTTACTGCTGCTTGAAGGCAGCAATACTTTGCTTTCAAGCACATGCTGCCAAAGAAAACTCTGACTTTTATCTACGGTTATAGTACAGCTTTTATCTATGCAAGGGACATTTGATAGGCTTTGGGATAAATCCTACATGTTTTGACAGTTAAAGGGCTGCCTCAGTTGTGTCAGTGGTTGTGTTAAATGCATGATTGCTTGGGAGAACAGGAGGACGTGATAGAGGGAAAATGGCTCTTGACCAGATTAATTTCAGACAGAAGACAGGGGATTACATGGATAAGCATATCAGTGTAAGACATTCCAGTCCTAAGGCCAGAGTTTGGAGAAAGTGAAGGCTGACCTGCTTGATTAATCTCTGCTTGAAGTTTAAACCACCTCAGATACAAACTGGTTACTCGATGTGCTATTGCAGCTCATGAGTTTCCTGTGTGCTCTTTTGTTGGCATTAAGAGGTGATCAGACAGCTTGTTCTGAAGCAGGTATTCTGGTCTTTTCTTGTATTTTGGCCACTAATTTACATTAAAAGACCATTTCCCTACTCAGGTATAAGATTGTCATTTAATAAAAGGGCTTAGATATTTTCCTCAAGAATAAGGCTATGATGAAGCACAGTTTGCATCCATCCCAGGGGTGTGGTACCTCACCGGGACTGGCAACATCCAAATCTTCCCTGGTAAAGTCTGGTTCCCAAAAATGTGAGACTTGGACTGCAAGGAGGGTTATTTCCACATCCCAATGAGATGTCTCCATTGAGCAAACTTCTGCTTCCAAGCAGGCATCAGTCCCTCCTCACATTAAGCAAATGAATTTCGGCAAGTCTACCTTGATGACTGCTGGAAATGGGTGTGAAGATTTTTGAATTTCAGATTTGCCGCATCAAGAACATGCATGAGAGAGTATTAATGTTGCCAGCCCAAGTGAGAGGCAGGAAAACAAATGCTGAGTTTAAAGCCTTTGTGGACAGTCCCTTTGGCAGAAGGGATGGTGCTGTGTATTGAACAAGTTGGTTGGGCTTTGACTGCCAGATCTGGCTTGGACATACCATCCCTGTAGCCCATGCAGCTGAAGAAGGGCTGGAAGACTTTTATTTATCATTTAACAACCTGTTGGTTGGCACATCCTGGATCCAGCATGGGTTGCCTGGGGAACATGCACACCCCATGCTTGTGTCAGCCAGAGCCTCCTCTTGGTGAGCCAACAGAGCCATGCCAAGCTGCCCTGGCTCTGACTCCTGCCAAATGGGTATGACACAGAAATTAAATGCCAAATCCTTTTCCTTTTATATAGCCAATTAAAGTCAATTAGACTAGTGGTGTGAGCTGGGCACACCAGCACTGGGGTGAAGACAAAACAATGCTGCGTCTTTTCCACAAGCAGAGCTGAATGACTCTCTGTTTCCTCTCAAAGAATGATTCAAGCTAAAGGAAGAGGCATTAGCCTGGGAGAAGTATTTCAGAGAGAAAAAAATCAGTCCTCACTTAATCCGTATCCCATGTCCTCAAAGCTTGCTTACTGCCAGCTCCCTAATTTATGTAAACTGGTAGTCAGAGCTGAATTAAAACCTACAATTAGCAATCCAGGAGGGCACGGTGGTAATTCAGACAGATGTGCCACTTAAAAATATTTACATAAAGCTCGAAGGATAACCAGCACTCCCAGAGGGAGCCATCAACAAGGCTCTGGCATGCCAGCACAGCCTGGCCATAGAGCTGGCTGTGGGGGGGTGTCCTCCTGCACAGCTCCACGGCCCCAGTCTGCAGAGCCCAGCCACGGGTTAGATTTGCAAACAGCTGCAACCACAACTGCAGCTCTTGGGATCAAAAAGTATAAAGACCTAGAGAAGTTATCAAGAGCCTGAATGCTTCCTGACCTTTTTCTCAGGAAGATGCTCTGGAGCCAGTGTGAGTTTGCTTGAAGCTGCTCATAAAACCTCAAACCCACTGTAACTAGCCAGGAAATCCTCACTGCTTGTTGCACCACAAGCTCATTTGCAAGTATCCTCCTTACACACAATGATTAGAACTTTCTGGTCTTAAGTTCCAGAATGAAGTCCCAGACCTGGAGAGCAATTTGCTCATTGGTGAGAGCAGGAGGAATATGATCTGATTTTTGTAAGCCATGCAAAGGACTGCAGCTGCCTCTCAATTCACTTTGCCACTTATAAGGGCCAATTCAGTCTAGCAATTTGTTTTTGGAAAAGACTTTAGAGATGAATTTCCACTTTTTAAAAGCTTGGGATTATGGACTAGACTATACTGTGCCCTGGCTGAGAGCAAAACTTTCACTTTTGCTTTAACCAGCTTGTGCCATCAAGGAGCTTTTGTTAGAAAGCACGAAGAACGTTAGGGGAAAAAATTGAATTTGCAAAGATCCATTGCTGTTACAATGCAAATTCAATCCTATTATACACAGTCATCCTCCAGTAGAATTTAGACATGAAGGAAATCCTTGTGGATAGATGTTGGGTTCCATTTGTGGAACTCTCTCCCTGCTGCACCCCACTTTTTATCTCCCAAATCAAATGCTATCTCTGGAAAGCATCATGTTCTATGTGTTAAGAAGCTCCAATTTAGATGTTTTATCTGCAATTTCAGAAGCAGGTGAAGGATTGCCTAAAAGGAATCGTGTAGGTGGTGTTGGGATGCCAGAGGGGTCATGGGCTTTCTCAGGAGGTTTAGGAGCTGTGAACAAACACATCTGCCTGGGTGTTTTAGAGCTGGGAAAAGCATTGCTAACAGTCAGTTATAAAATGGGGCCAGTTCAGGCAGATGGTGAAGACAGTCATGCTGGTTTAAATCCACAGCAAAAACAATGACTAAATTGGCTCAGACATAGCCTTGGTAGAACCAGGAAAAACCATTCACAGATATCAATTTATAGAGAGAAGCTTTTTTTTTTAACTCCACCACTGCCCTGGCTACTGATAATCACCATTTTCCACCTTTCCAGTTGCATAAGTTCACATATAATATAAAGAAACTTCAGCCTGGAGAATGCAAATGAAATTTCGAAGGTATTTCCTGGATATTCTCTTGCTGGTTTCACCACACACAGTATTTCCTGCTCACTTATTGTTAGCCAACACCTCCTCTGGCACTAACACGTATTTCAAAATGATTGTAAAAACCCATTAATTTTATTTATTTATTATTTATGGGAGCATCCAGAATGTTCACAGCAACAGATGAACGACTGAGAACCAGATTCACTTGTCTACTAGCAAAATACAGAAAAAATGTGATTGCCTCACTATTCTATTCTATTCTATTCTATTCTATTCTATTCTATTCTATTCTATTCTATTCTATTCCTTTTCTAATTCTATTCTATTCTATTCCATTCCATTCCATTCCATTCTATTCTACTCTATTCTAATTTATGGCTTGCTCAAAACTTTCCAAATTTGAATATACTTTCATTTTAAAATGGATATGGTTTGCACAAAGGTTGATTCATCTGCTGGCCTTGATGGCTGGAATATTCCAGCAACGGATTTGCTTTGTTTCAGAACCATAGAAGTTGAAAAAATACTGTAGATGAGTTTTATTATTGCAGCTTTTATGTGGGACATGAAAGCGCACTCGTTTAATACAAAGTCATTACTGCAGTTAAAACCATTAAGTTAATTAATATGGACATTTATTACTACCGATAAAAGATAATATCAGGGGATTTATAGAAACAATATATCTGTATATTCTTCCTCCTAAAGTCTCCATGAAGACAGGACTTTCAGTGGGGCGGAATATATTGTAATGGCACCTGTTCCTGGGGCTTGCACTGAAGGTAGGTCAAGGGGAACACTTGCAGGAGAGTCATTAAGATAACCCTGGCCCCAGGAGCACCAGGGCTTGCAAAATAAATCCTTCAGCCTTGATAATTATGATACATTGAAGGAAGCAGAAAGTCCCTTGGTCCTGCCAAACCTTGAGTGGTAGAATAACCTGTTTCTTTTATCAGGAGCAACCATTCCACTACTCAGTGTGGGGACAGCGTCAGCTCCTGTCCTCAAACATAAAGATAACTCTGTCCTCAGTTCTTGGGTAGACAAAAGTCAGCAAACCTTCAGCTTTCACCCCTTTCACCTCTTCAGGTCTTCAGAGCCGAAAAACCTCAAGTTGTCCCTGACTGCTCTTGGTCATTTACTTGTACTGATGCCGGATAACAGTTGGGAGACGTAGTAATTTAATAAAGCTTTGGAAATGTAGACAACTGCAGAGTGTGATAGAGGGGCTGTATCAATCACAATAATGACAGACATTAGCAGAATGCCAAGTGTTTTGGTCTCAACAGATCTGTCACCGGTTTGCAGGCGGCAGTTGTACGTACAGGTCTGTGCATCGGCCGCTCTAATTCACTGCTGTCTGCAAAGCTGTCACTTCGAGAGGAGATTTATTGGGCTGATACATGTGATTTATGTCAGATGGCTTCAGCTTTCCTAACTTGTGTGCCACAATAGTAGTTAACAAGCAATTAAAATCTTTGGGCCGTTGTGCTGGAAGCTACAGGATAGTTCCCCGGAATCAGCATTCAGCATTATACCCCCTTAAAAATCCTTATTTTGGAGGCTGGGGGAAAATTTTGGAAGTGCCTTCCTTGTCATAGATAGTTTCCTCCTCTGCTTAAAATGGTGTGAATCAGTTTTTGGAGTGGGTATTTTTAATTCTCGTTTTCTCTACATCCACTTGTTCCATGATTGTGCTGTGGAAGTCTCTTTGTGATGAGTGAGATTTACCACTATGTCTGCTCCTGCATGCACACAATGCTGTGGCCATGGGCTGTAGCCAGTGGAAATAACTAATCACAAAATCAGGGAATCACAGAATGGTTTGAGTTGGAAGTGACCTTAAAACTCATCTAGTTCCAACCCCCCACCACAGACAGGGATATCTTCCACTACAATGGCCCAAACCTTGTCTCATGGCTAAGCTCAGTCAGCCTGTGCACACACTCTTGCTGTGATCCCCTCTGCCAGAGAAACTGCTCCATGATCCCTCCTCCCCATTTGTTTCCCACTCCCTCATGCTGGTGACTCTCAGTGATGATGGCTACACACCCAAACTACTGCTGCTGTACCCATCTTGGGACCCACAGGCAAAAGTCTGGTGCAACCACATATGGATATAAAAATAAATATCCTAGAGCAAAAATGGATTTGTGTTGGTTGTTTCAGGCAGCATCTCCTCACACTGCACTCCTGCAGCCACTGCCATCCTCTGAGCAGCAGCAGATGCTGGTGAGTGGTACCAATCCTTTCTGTCACCTCTGAACCCACCATCAGGGCAGGGAGCCCAAGTCAAACTGCTTGGACAGAAGTGCATCCAGCCTCTGTGATGAGCCCCTCTGCCTCCTTGCCTGCACCAAACTCTTTCAACCAGACAGTGCTTTGGTGGTAATTAGCCTCATTGCACACACACAGAGCACTCTACCCTGAGTGATGCAGCCTTAATTACTAATGACAGGGATGGAGTTTTTTTTGTCCTTCTGTTACAACCACTAGTGGTGCTGAATACATCCCTTAGCGGGCCCTGCCTAAGAGAAACCCATTGGATGCTGCAGTTCTCTCCTGCCCTTCCTTTATGTGATCTTTGAAATGGTATTTCAGAGATAAGATTTTTTTCCCATCACAAAATGGGTACAATAGGTTGCCCCAGAGTTTTTTGTGTGTAGATGATTCACTCTAATATCTAGTAGATATTTAAGTCTCCTTTTTTCCTTATTTTATGTACAAACTTCCATTCATATTAGAAATAATACATTTGTTTCTGCACTTCTCAACTTGTTAAAATCACAGGGAAATTTTACAGATGAGTGACTGCCCAGAACAGCCATAGGGAAATGCTGCATTTCAGTTTTTAACCAATAACCAGAGCTTTGGTACATTTTCCAACACTTTTTCCTTCGGGGACAGCGTTTGGATGTGACAGGTAAATATTTGATGTCTAGAACTCCCCAAAGCCTTCCCCCTGAGGCTTATTCCTGCTATAGCCACTCACTGTCCACATGCAGAGGGCAGGTGCTACAGGAGGGCAAGACTCAGTGATGGGCTTAGTTCAGTTTTTTGGCTCCAGCTCAGCTTTACTAGTATTCAGCTAGCCTTCTCTGGTATTTACAGTTTTCCTGCCTGTTATCCCCCTCCCACCACCACAGAGACAGCATCCCTCTTGCCCTAACAAACCAGGAAAACCCTGGGGTATCAGCTAATGAGGTGTTGGAGTGGTTTGTGCATTTTAGTACAAGGTGAGTAGAGCAGATCTACTTTCACTCCTTTAAAATATTGATTGTTTTCCTCCTTTTCAAGGCAGTAATTATACTAATTATATTTTCTCTTTTCTCACTCTCATCTCTTTTTTTACTATGGGGCTGAATTGTCTGATCCTTTCTGTGCAGGATGTGGGTGTGAGAAGACCCAGGCAAACCCAGGATTACAGTCAGGATCCCAACCTGGTCTGCAGCACTGAGCTGTGCAGCCTGTCTCACACATCAGCTTGGTGAGAGGACACATTTGCTGAAAGTAAAGCAAAACATACATCTAAGGAAATAGAGAAACCCTCTGGAAAAAACTTCTGCTGAGCAAAGGTGATCCTAGCTGACATTGAGAATTGTTTGATTTACAATAACAGGGAGATAATATTTTGCTAAGCCTCCCTGTAATACAATGTGTGTCATTTTAAATTTCCCATTACATTGAGCAATCTAATAAATAAATGCCCTGGCTGCAATAAACATGAATCATTCAGTGGGGATAAGCTCTCAGCAGCCCTGGAACACATATCTTCTTCCTAATGGTCTTTGGAAGTCACCGATTAATTTGACTTTGAGCTGAGTGTTTCTGGAGCAGGGGAGCCTGACTGCTGCCAGGCAAGTGCCTGCAAGATGCTGGGTCAAACTCTGACGAGATTTAGTGACAAATCAGATTTACAAATTAGGGCTGTGCTGCTCTGTAAAGGATACAGCTCAAGCCTGGTGATTAGCAAGTATGTGGTCAAATAGAATTGACTACTGGGGTTTTCCAGGGTTTTCTTTCAATGCTAGAAGTCAAAAGCAGTTGTTTTACACTCTGCAGCAATGAAAGCCACCTTCTGAGAACCAGAAGTTCATGTAATTTGTCCCCTAATTTCTGCTGTTAATCTTTCACCGGATTATGTGCACGTGAAGGTATTTCAGCTATCTTCTACCCTCATGCCAATATATGTTAGAATTTGGGATGGAATTTAATATGAGTAATGTTAGGAGAAACAGGTCAGGGTTTCAGATTAACACCAATAACCATAATGAGAACAGATGCTTATATCCATCTGGAATGTAGATTTAATATGTTAAATTCATAGCTCAGTCCATGAAATGCAATCATCAGATGTTTACTGGTCCCAATTTAATGAGCGATTTTGGATTAAACAGGGGCCAAACAACAGGCCACCAATCTATATTAAATCTCTGCAAAATGAAAATTGCAAAGATTTACTTAGGGTCATTACACAAGAAAATTTAATCACAACCTCATCCATAATGTCACATCGTCATCAGACTG
>VYZS01046303.1:53953-64241 GCA_013400695.1 Neodrepanis coruscans
AATGACTGATTTAAATGTTATAAATCCCCGAACTTTTCATCTCCCTTTGAATGGAATGCCAAAGGGGATTAAAGACTAAAGACATATCACAAACAAATTTACATTATTAAAATTACTGTAATCAAGAGTCTTTTCTAGCCTTAATCAGGATTAGTGAAAACAAAAAAACCCCAACTTTTCCACTATGCAATACTAATCAAAATTCTATCAACTGACAGATAAACTAAAAGCAGTTTTGAAAATTAAAAAATATTGGAGTATTCTAGTATCCTTTAGAAGTATTTTCATCTATTTAGATCAGAGTAGAGATTTTCCTGTTGATAATAAAGGTAAAATCAATTTCAGTAATGCTGCAGAGCCCAACGTCTTATTTTCACAAGTGCATCCAAGGAACACACTTGATGAACATATGCTATAGAAGCACAATATGGAATGCTTGATTTTGTTCTCTTAAACTGTGAGATAAATAATTCCAGCTGTTACAAACTGGGCTAAAAACCTGCAGTGTGCAAGGTCTCAGCCTTGCACTGCGACTCTTGCTGCCGAGCTGGATAAGAACAGGTTTGGGCTGAAGAACCATGAAATGTTTTAAGTGAGGTCTTTGTCCACCGTGCCCTGTGCTTTACACGTGCTACAAGGCTAATACAGTACAGGGATAAAGCTTGTATACATTTTTTTGGAGCTTCTTAAAGGCAGCATTATGTTGGCTTCAGAAACCACCACTGTGCTCCAGAGCATCAGACCCCATCTTGCTGTCATCAATATCTGCCAATATTGGCAGAAATGCTGCCAATTAATAAAACAGCAGCAGAGTTGGACCCTATGTTCATTTCACTCCTGTAAAACGTCAACTGCTCTTTTGAAATGGAAATTACAGAAGTGGATATGTAAAGAACAATACCAAAAAGTGATCTGAGAACAACGAGCAACCACTTTCTAAAGTCTCGGAAACAAGCTCAGCATGCAGCAATATTCAGATATGGTGACAGTATGTCACAAAACCAGTGACATGGATCAAAGGACACAGAAAGCTGCATGATTCTCACAGCTTCCTTCCAGGAGCTCCAGCTCAGTTAACTTTTTGCTGGTGTCTGAAGTAGACAACTGCCTTCCAGCCCTTCATCTTCAAACCTGTTGCTTCCCCACATTTTACCTTGCAGGCTCAAAGCTGCAAATCTTGACTGATGCAGTGCAAGCTGACAGAAGTTTCCAATTCACTATTAGTGAGGCTATATATATCTTGGTTATTAGAGCCTTCTTTTTGGTTAGTTGCTACAATTACACAACTTAAAAAAAAGCAACAGACAGTGGAGCAGCATTTCCTCTTTATGACACCTCATGCTGATCAGTCTTGAAGTTCAAAGAAAAACTAAGTGAGGTTAGAAAACAATATATTATATTTAATTGAAAGTTGTTACTATGTTTTCTTCAAGTTATGAACATACCAGGATAATAAGTACATTAGAACACACAATCTATATTTCAGTTCCATCTGAGCATACACAATAAATCCTTCCTGGAAAAAAAAAAAAAACAAAAAGCAGGCATCACAACAAGAACGTTTGAGAAGAAAAAAAAGATGTTCAGCTTTTTTGAAGTCCTCCCTTTGTATTCTCTGAAACACTAAATGGAAGCAGACATTTAAAATCTTACATGGTACACAAAATAAAAATTGATTTGTTTCTCATATGCCAAAGAAGGGGAAAAACAATTGACAAGTTACAGGACCTCATCCTCGGGATAACCACGTACATCTGCAAGGTTAGCACTGATGCTTCACACAAATGCAATAGTCAGGTGTTTGTTTATCCCCTCCCAACAAAATAATCTTTCCAGCTGTATGAGGCATTGACTTGGAAAGCAGTTTTAGCAGCTCAGTGTAAATCATGTAGGAATAGACACCTTCCTGTCATGGGAATGGCGAAGGGCTCAGTCTGGGATCACCTCCGTGTGAGTTAGAATCCTGCAAGTCACACTGGAGAGAAGCAACTCACAGGACTGAACTTTCAGATTAACTGAGAAGTTAGTCAACTTTCTTTGTTGCAGGAAAAGTTATGATTGTTCTTCTTTTTCCTTTTGAATTGAAAATGCTGAACTTTAAGATCAATTTTAGTGATGATTTACAAGTTCCTCTAGTATTGCTTTGACAAATCCTGAACTTCTTTTTAACACCTGGAGCACTTAAATATTGAAGGTTGCTATTTTTCCTATCAAAAGTATTTTTAATGCAGGTTTTATCTTCAGTATTTGAAATTTCATATTTAGCCTCCTGAGATTGAGAGCTCACTTGGAATCAAACAAAGAGCCTTCTAAATATTTCAAGGAGTCTCAGAAGGTGAATTTTTAGGATACTAGGTAGATATAACAGTATGAGCAAGTTTTTACTGATGTAAATTAAAGGAAGAGAGTTAAAAAACTCACTGTACTAAAACCTATCATTCCAAAAATAGCTTGTCTCTAAGACTATGAAGACTTTTCTATGCTCTGAAATTAGTGAGCTGCTTTTTTTGGCCATAATTATTTGAGAAAGAAGCAATTATAAATTCCATTATTATTAGTGTTAAATCTTTAACCAAACCAAACTCGGATTAAATATTAAGCTGTTAAATACTTTATTCTTCAACTACTTTAGTTTTGGTGACAAATGAATGTTAAATTAATCTCCATTTAAATATTCTCAACTCCTTCATTTTCTAATTTTAACCAGAAGCAACATACATCTCCATAAAAATTGATTCTGTTTAAATGACCTTTTATTTTTTTTTCAAAAATGTTATCTTGCAACAACTCAATCTGCAAAATTTTAAATGACCTTTGCTGATCTGCAGTTTCCAGTCATTTTTGCTTCAGTAGTGGTTTTGGTTGGCTTTTGCTTCATCAGACGCCTTTTAAGATTATGTTCAAAATTTTGTTTTATAGAAAATGTACAAGAGAAACTGTTCTGTAAAACTATTCCATAATTAAAGAAAAAAAAAAGAAAAAAGAAGAAATGGAGATATAAAAATGGAAATGAGCAGGAACCAGTTTTAAACATATGTCTTTATGAATGAGGCTTAATCACACACTTCGGTTTCCAAACACAAAAAGTCTTTTGGAAATGTATTAATTAAAATTAAGCGCCATGGACAAGCAGCTTTAGAGGGATGGCAGTCCTTTTCAAATTAGCATAACACTAGCGACAGGCATGGAAATTGGTTTAATAACCCTAAATAGTTACACCCCACTCCTAACACAAATGGCCATGGACAGCTCGAGCCCCTGAGGCTGCGACTGTACCAGTTTACGTGGTTGTTCTGACATTGGGTGGGTATTCCAATCCAAACAGAAAGCAGTGAATGCACCTCAATTATTATTATTATTATTATATAATCAGTAAAGCATACAAGGCACCAAAGCATTAAACATCATAAACCATAAACCCAAAGTAATCCAACACAAGCAACACCAAAAACTCAGCCAGCAAGGGACTCACTTTGTAACTTGTACAAACACAGTCAATATCGGCAAGAGATTATCAGTTTAGTCATGATATTAAGTGGCCCAAAACCCACACGTAGGTTTAGGTTCAAGCTTTAGATATAACAGAAAACCAAGCCAAAGAGATAAGCAGAGTCTTTAAGCGATTTCCTTCCCTGCCGTGTTTTCCACGGGTGTCCTTGGAGCTCAGCTCACTGCTACAGTAACCCCAGTTAAACACCACTTTCAGCATTCCCCAGCAAGCGCCAAAATACACCGGCTAAATCTCTACCTGCTTAAATCTAAATGCCGGACATAAGCAACACTTTTTGTGTGCCCACGATTCATGAGAAACTGGAGGAAAAAACCCCAAACCCCTCCCAATAAGGAGCTGAATATTCACAAGCTTTTTGAAAGTATTCCGATCATTTCCCTAACTTCACACATCTGCTCCTGCCGTGTCCATCTCCGCTTACCCGACTTCAGCAGGAGTTTTGCTTTGACTGCCAGCTGGTTTTAGAGACATGTAGAACAGAGAAAGTGGTTATTCATGTCTTTTATTTATTATAAATACATATAAATATGTTAAGTGACCTTTTGCTTTGTTTATTATGATGAGCAATGACTTTGGAAAATCATCTGGGAAACTTAATCAAGCTGAGAAACAGGCAAACAGCAAGCATAGGCATACAATCACAGGTTCCTCTCAGTCCCAGAAAGGGTTAATTTTTTTAAGAGAAAAAGAAAAAAAGCGTCTTACTTTGAAGCATCAATTGTTTTATCAAGAGCACTGAACTTCCCCCCTCCCAAGAGCTGACCAAATGATTTGCATCTGCATTTGCAAGTGCAGTCCAACCGTAGCTGGCTATATAGGACCCCCACCCGCCTATGAATCTGAAATATTGCATAGTTTGCACCTAGATTTTGCTTCCCCACCCTCCTTTTAATCTACTTTTAAACACAGGTTGAACATTCCAAAATAGACTCACTGAGGTCTCTATTTCCACATCTCTCTCCCTCTCTGTTTTTTTATAGTTTTGTTTTAAAACTGCTCAAAAACTTTGTAGCTCAGAGCAAGTGGAAAAGCAACATTACGTTCACAGTCCACTGACAGGCTGGGAAGGAAACAACTCTACAGATGAAGTTGCATGTGGGGGGGAGGGTAACTAAACAAAGTAGAAAGTGGGTGTTTTGGGGGTCCGCGTGAACTGTCAAATATTTCCAAATGGGGAGGGGGGTATTTAAAGACAAGCAAATAAAAAGAAAACCCAGACTTAACTGATGGAAGGAAGCCAGGGCTGATGGCAGTGGAAAGAAAAGTGCACAATAAAAAAAAAAAAAAAAAAGAAGAACAAAAATAAAGGAAAAGCCCGGAGAAGGCAGAAGTCAAGGCTTGTCGTTACAGTGTTTGCAGAGGGCGGAGGCGGCTCCTGTGAAGGCAGTGCATTTCTCGGGGCAGCCGGGCACGGCCGCGCCACCGAAGGGGTAGACGGGCGACTGTCCGAAGGGGTTGAGGGTGGCGGGCAGCGGGGCGCTCAGCGCCTGGCCCTGGTTCAGGTAGGCCACCAGCCGCCGCATCTCCTCCAGGGCCTGCGCCTGCATGAGGATGTAGTTCTTGGCCAGGAGCAGCGTGGCGATTTTGGAGAGTTTCCGCACCGAGGGGCTGTGCGCGTAGGGGATGACGGAGCGCAGCCCGTCCAGGGCGTCGTTCAGGTCGTGCATCCGCCGCCGCTCCCGCGCGTTGATGCTGAGCCGAAGCGAGCGCTGCTCCTTGGGCTTCTTGCCCAGGGCTCCCCCCTTCAGCTTCCCCTCTCGCTCGAAGCCCGCGCCGCCCTTCACCCCCGGCTCGAAGGCGTCCTCCTCGTCGCCGCTCTGCTCGCCGCTGCTCTCCGCCGACTTGCCCAGCGCCCCGGGATGGAAGTCCGCCCCGCCGCCCCCCGGGTACGCGCCCCGCGGGCCCTCGGCGCCGCCGCGCACGGCCCCGTAGGCGAAAGCCGAGGGACCGTAGCCCGGGGCCAGTGCCAAGTACGCCTCGCTGCCCAGCGACTTGAGCTCGGCCATCGCCGGCGAATCGCGCTCCGCTGCCTGGGCGCTGATGAAGACGAGGAGGCGGCCCCGCCGCTCCGCTCGGCGCTGCGCCCGGGCTGGGGGCGGGCAGTGAGCGCGGAACGGCCCCGCCGCACTTATATCGCCGAGAGGGGCCGCGGGGACACCCCGCCGCCAATCGGAGGGCAGCGCGCCCCTTCTTCCCTTCCCTTCCCTTCCCTTCCCTTCCCTTCCCTTCCCTTCCCTTCCCTTCCCCTTCCCCTGATGCTGGAAGCACCAGAGCCTGGACAGTATTGGCAGCTGTGGGCATGGCTTGTGTGCGGTCACTGCAGTTTAGGTGGGGATGACAGAGTAGGCACCTGTTGTGAACAGAGATTTCCAAGGCAAAGGCCCCATCTCCCCCCACTTTCTTCAGAGGCTCACATTGTTCCTTCCTTCCTTCTTTCCTTCCGTGTGCCGGGAGGTTTTATCCATGATGACCGAGCCCAGCTCTGAGGGGACACTCTGTCCTCCTCAGTTGTGGGTACCAGTAACTGAGTGTGATGCTCAGAAAGGAAACAAACCCCATCATGGCCTGCAGGGTGTGAGGAATCATCCCTGAGACTGGTGGTGTCTGGTCCACAGAGAAACCTCAAGCTGAATCTGAGGCAACCACTGGCGAAGGTGAGAGCTGCATGGAGGAGGATAATCAGGATGCTTTGTCCTATATTCATTCTTGCATTGAAATGACAAGGGCCTAATCTTTAATTCCAACAGAAAGAGGTCCCTGTTTCTCTTTTTTCCACTAGACTTCTGAGGCTGCTTCAAGTTACTGAGGTTTGTTTTACATATAGTACAAGGGCATTCCAGATGACATGTGCCCGGTCCAGATTCCTCAGCTGTCTGCGTAGAAAGGATGGGATGAATCCTGTGTGGTGACACATGGATTGGAGCAGGTGGATATTGCCTAGGGGCAGATGCAAACGATTGATGCAGATGCACCTGGTAGGTTATTTGCTGTAGTAAATAGCTTGGGTGTTACAGTGACAGGAGGCTTTTTCCAGAATGTGGTTTGTTTTTCTCAGGCCCTTTATGAGCATAGTTAGCTTGTCCTGTTCCCATCACCTCCCTCTGTGCTGTGTGCTAACATGAAGTGACGAGCTTGTCTCTCTTCCTTCTCCACATCAGTGCCAAGAGCACCGGGATGTGCAGTGACACATTCACCCTCACCCTCTGTGCTTGCAGAGCTGCTGCCTGGAATGAGGCTGTTCCCCTGCTCTGTGAATGTGCATCTGGAAGGGTGTGTTTTTGTAGCTCTGTCTGAGCCTGGCATCAGAGTGCACCGGGCTTGTCCATCTACTTTTCACTGATCTTCTCTTACCTCCAGTGTTTGAATGTTACAATATGGTCATATCTCTCTTTTGCTCCCCTTATCAGGCTTATCCGACCATGAAGACCGATTACTGGTTTTAGTCACTTAATTGTTTTATGACAATTGAAGCACTTAACTACTCCTGGGACAGATCACTCTATATATTCACGGTGACATTCTATATATTCATTGTGACTTTCAAATATAGGTGAGTACAGCCTGACTTCCGCTCATCTCTGGAGTCAGTTCCACACTCCAAGTGATAACAGACAAATGGAAGGAGGTACTAGAATATTATCACTGGCATAAATCATTCCTATGAGAAAGACAGAGAGGAAATGTTAACAGCAGGACTGTCCCCTGCTAGAATTGATTTACTTTTTTTGTAAATGTTAAGATACTGCAATGAGAAGGACTAGTGGTGTTGTAAACTTTCAGGAATTCTGGTTGTAATGACATCCTGCAGGTATTGCCGGCTAAGAATGTCATGTGCATCTAAGTGGGCTAAAAATTAGAAATAAACACTTTTCACACAGAGTCTCTTTTGGTTTATTAAATAGATGAGCTCTTCCATGGTTATTTGAACACTGATGAGCATCTTGGGAGGTATGTCAGCTGCAGGAGAACACAGCAGAAAGATTTGCTGCTTTATATGTAATTCCAAAATATGCAGCGGAGAGAAATCATTTGGAATCTGGACGAATCTGAAATTAAGTCAGGTTTAATGTGCTACCAAAAAATGCACAAGGAAGAATTTGCTTTGGACTTCTCCCTCAAATTTTGGCTGTGAAAGGCATCTTTGTAATGTTCAACCTTGTTTCTCACTAGAAATTGAGAAATAGGAATTTATATTTTGATGTGTTGGACTAGAACAAAAATAAGGAAGACAAAAAAATAGCAGAAGGGAGTGACTCATGTGGAAGAACAGGGCAGAAAATAAAATCTCTTCCAAGTGCTTTGGGGAAAAATGGACACACGCAGCAGGAAATAAATTTATCACATGCTGTAGAGTATTTGCCAACTTGAAAGTGGGATTTATTTTTTCCAGTGTTTTACATATTCAAAACTTGTTGTGAACATTTAATAATTAATAGCAGACTATCACCACTGCAATTATAATAGTTGTAACTCAACAGTTCCTCAAGGCAGGACCCATACCTTTATTAAGACTCTTCCAAGTCACAAACATTTTATAAATAATAATATGATTACTGCACTCCCTACATCTGACTCCATATATTCAAGAGGTTTCTGTTAGTCTGACAAGGCAAAACTGCCTACAAAGGGAAATGGGTGCTGAGCCAGGGAGTACAAGGAGCAAAGCATGAGCAGCAGAGCCTGCCAAGGCCACGCTGCCCCTCATTTGCTGCTGGGGCTATTTTAGGACTACAGCTCCCAGGTTCCACTATAGCTTGGAGACTGCACTCATCCTTCCGGAGAAAAAAAGTGAATTTAGAGGTTGTAACACCTGTTACTACAGCAAGAGCTTGACTACAATTTATTTCAGTTTTGGTGCAAAGAGAGGGAGGAAATAATCGAAATAATCACATATTTTCTTCAATTTCAGCTGTAGTTCTATAAAGCCACGCACCTGGACCAAACCATGCATCTCTTAATGTCAGTGCCCATTGCTTGGAAATCCAGAGGGCTGGAACGAGATCGAACGAATCTATAAAGCAAAAACCTTTACACAGAGTTGCAAGTTATGATTTGTAGATAAAGATTTCGGGGTTTGGGATGGACCTGTTACCATAATGTATAAGAATATTAGTTACAAAGACTTCCACTTTCATTTAAAAACGTGTTTAGCTGGATAACAACATTGACTGAGAGACCAACTCACAGATGGACTTTTTTTTCCATCAGAAAAGGCATCTGTGAGAAACGCATCTTCAACACACATTTGGACATTAAAAGTAGAACCAAACAATTTTCTTGAACAGATCAGAGGGAAGGAGGTTTAATACAGACCGATGTGCTCTGGTCGGGTGGTTTTTGTTCCGACGGTGGGGTCTGTCGCCTCCCCGGGGCCGGGCTGGCGGTCCCGTGCTGACATCTAGCGACCACCGGAGGGGAGCGGACACCCACTGTCCCCCGGCACCCACCCGCCTCCTCGGCATCGAGGCAGAGCTGGGCAAAGCGCTGAAAATTCAGAAATAATCTACAGGGTTGACGGGCACTATAAAACCCGGGAGCGTTTACGGGTCTCGGGTTGCAATCCCGTCCCTCTGCTTTGGATACCTGCCCCGTAAATACAGCCCTGCTCCACTGCTCCAACCTCATCAGGCTTTGGATCTTTTATTCAGGCAAACACAAGGAGAGCGGAAGCATCAAAATGTGTGAACTGGTCACCTTGTGCTGAGTGAAAAGGATGGTGGGAGGAGCGGAGTTACTCTGCTGAAAGTTCACTGGAACTGCTGGAAGCGGTGGGTGAATAGTTGCTCCCTCTGGTGTAAAATTACAAGATCAATCAGGCAGAAAAAAAAACAAAACCAAAAGCTTTGGTAATGCTGTGCTGCTTTTGGCTGGTTTGGAAATCGTTGGTAGGTAGAGACAGAAACTCAAGGTGGGGAAAGCAGGCAGAGCTCAGTCTGGTAGGTGCGTGGTCAAACACCTGCAGGTCCGGACTAGCCAGAGGTCACAGCTGTCACCTGGAAGCATGATGGAGTGCAAGAACTGAAGCTGCTGAAGTGTTAGGAACTGACTGCTGACTTATTGTCTATCACACAGCTGAAGCTTTCCTCTCAAACATCCCTGAGTGATGCAGAAACATACCATTTTTATTTCAGGGAAGGAAGATCTTATGGCTAAAGCACAGGATTCTGGATATAAGACTTCTGTTCTCAGTCTCATCTGAAGCTCACTCAGGCCCTAAAAAAAGAGTTTGATTCTCATGACAAAACTTGCCTGAGAGATTAGGTGGGTATGTAGAGTCTATACTTACGATCCTTCTGTACTAATTGTGTATTCATGGTAATATAAAAGGCAGTGAAAACTGCCACAGTTCCTACAGCTTTTATGAGCAGCCTGAAGAGTTTCACTACAACAAAATGGTCAGTATTGTGTTGCTCTTCAGACAAAAGGGATGACAAAATAAGGCCTTTACCAGCAGTTGTCCATTCAAGGACCTAGGAGCACGCCTTATGAAGAAGACTTCCAAAAAGGAAGGAGCAGATCTTCATGCATATTTGAAGGTTATTTTGAAGCAGTTTATTCTAAGTAAGAGTTTGTTTAACAAGTACAAGCCTCTGGGATAGGTTTTGCTCTGCTTATGTCACTCAGTCATACTTTTTCCCTTCGCTAGGTGGCATCAAGAAGATAGGTATAGGGATTTGCAGGGTTATTTTTTTTGATTTTTAGGTACAGTAAACAGAGTTTTCAATTGGATTCCTGTTTGAATGGATTTCCTTAGCAGTTCCCGTACACACAAAGCCC
>VYZS01046304.1:4478-17190 GCA_013400695.1 Neodrepanis coruscans
GTTTTATCTGTGATCCAGAAAGTTGAGATTGTCTTCTCCATAGCTGGATTTAGAAATGGCCAAGAAGAACAAGATTAGTCAGACTTCAAGCTATAGCTCTGCGAGCATTATGAGAAACTTTTTTCTGATCCATCCCATAACCTATGTCATGGTGCTGAGTTTTAAACTGATAAAGAGGGTCTAGGGGCTTTTTCAGTTCCCGAGCTTAGTTTTGGCAAAGCAAGCACAGATATACTAAAAGACAACTATATTTTAGTACTTATTGAGATGTCTCTTAGATAGATTACTGTGTAGCTTCTCAAGTGTAACTTCTTTTAGATCTAATCTTCACAGAAAGTAATCCATTATAGACAATCACACAGAATCACAGGCCATCATCATAACAAAAGCATACAGTTTTGGTTTGTTATGTTTTGTTTTGTTTTCCCACAGTTCTCACGGTAGCTTTCAAAGCTTTCTTTATTGTCATTTTGCAAGTCAGAACAAAGACGATTGACTGATCTCAGGTTCAAGTAAGAGAGAACTAGAAATAGGTAAAGTACAAGGTATTTACAGGGATTTTAACTAAATCTAATGCCCAAGTTTTTTTCAATCTACTTAACTGATTTTTAGTATGTTACTGTAAATGGCTTTTCCTATGCATTTTGGAGGTGGAAACTTTGGTTTCATTTGTTTTTAATGATTTGAGAAGGTGGTGTATAAAAAATTCAACTTATATCAACAAGCTAGGAGACAACTCTCAAAACCTAATCAGAGCCTTTGGACAAGGGTAAAAAGACAAGTACTTGAATGGCTTTCTCTTCCTGAAGTTGTCATTCTTTATGAGCTCTTACTCACTGTAACTTCAGCCTCTGACACTAACTCAATCACCTGTCCATTTTTATGCTATTGCATCCTTTTCCCACCAGATGGTAGGCAATAAAAGCAGAAACAGAAGCTTGTCTGTTACTGTATACTTAAAAAGAATCAAACAAAATTAAATAAAATGCAACTGCAAAACAATTTTCCATATGCTGTTCTACTTTTTACAGTTGCAACTAAAAGCACTGAAAGTGATCTGGTCAGTGTTTATAGGCAGTTGATTAATAGCGTAAGGCCTACATAAGCATAGGCTATAAATATCATTACATATTGAAAAGACACTAGAGTGTCTCCTATTCTGTCGTTCTCTAGTTGTAAACAAAACTAATTATTATCAGGATATGCATTTTCTGTCAATTCCTTTAAGGAAAACCATTTATTCCACTTATCCTGCTGTAACCAGATAAATGAAATTGTCTTCCCAATGTGTAAATTTCTTCTCCTGCCTTGTTAGTGCTGTCTTGTACATGAAGTACTCATTCAGTTGCAAAAACCAATTATCATCCCTGTCTGGATACATTAAGAATTTTCCTACAAGTCTTTTTCTCTCTATCACATTTTAAGCAACACTGTACATGAATTATTCATATTGCCCATCTTGCAGGAAGGTTTTTTATTATTAAATTCGATCATAAAAATAGTTATTATCACAGTCATGGCAATTTTTTGAGTATTCTTCACTGCCATTACCTGGAAAGTTTTCAATCAAGACATATAAAAGATGCAAATCAATTTGCATAATAAAATTAAACTGTACCATCTACTCTTTCATCCTTGCAATACAGTTGATTGACAACTTTTCCCTCATAGTTGCAGCTGATAACTTGAAGGCATGGTAATGGAGAATGGTGGATTCTTTTACTCTAATATTCTAAGAAATCCACTATTTTCTTTCCTTGTCAAGGATTTAATGCACGTCTTCATGCAAACACAGTATTTAAGATGCAAACATTCAGTTTACAAATATTCCTCCTAAACAAGAGAATTATTTCTCTCTGGCAATATAAGATTTCCTTTTACTAAACAAAGGCATAGCTGAATAAATAAAATCCTTTAATGAATGTTCTCATTTGTTATGTTCTGAATAGTGTTGCTCTCTACTAAGGGATCTTTTCCTAAGGAGGGTGATTCCAAGTGATCCAAGTGATTCCCCTAACTTCACACCATGCTTTTATTTTAAATCTTTCTCTCTTCCTTGTTTTAGAACTGCTTTAGCACAGGTTTTAATGACTGTCTGATGGTTCTTTGCTCCCTTTCTGTGCAAGCACTTGATAATTTGCTCCTACTCCCTTGCTTGTTTACCACTTCTATTTCTCTGTTTGCTCCCCATTTATCACTAGATCAAAGGTGCTGTCTAAATAAAACATAAAATGTAATGTTCTTTGGTGCTAGTATACAAAATTATACAGAACTGCTATATAATTTTGCCTTTACTCTGGAGGTAGATTAAGTTGTAATAAAAGTTTCAACTTAGGACCCTTGACTTCAGATTCATTTACATCAATTGAAAGATTGAGGTAAAATGAATTCATATTGAGGAAGTTACTTTGGAATGATATTAAGGTGAGAATATAAACAGTAATAACAGGAATAAATGTGTTTTCTCTCTTCAGTTAACTTCAGGAAGGCCAAATAATACAAACCATCCATCAACCCTAACACTTTGGGAAATAAAGTGATCATCATTTATAATCAAGAAGAAATTTATTTTCATGATACAGAATTGAACAATTCTATGCATTATGTAAAGATTAATGTTTCCATTGAAGTTTCTGGGTGATGTCTGCTCAAAAAAGACTCCTAGAGTAGAGACACTTTTGCTCTATTCCAGTATAACATTCTTACACTCCTAAGAACTTCCTCTTTCATGTTCAAAAACACTTAAAAAGAGATTGCATCACACTTCAAGAAACTAAACCATGCAAGACTGAACTGATGTCTGTTATGTAATTCAATTTATTACAGCAAGGCTTCAGAATTAATGAGTGAAATACAGTTTTTCCCATAAGCAGTTTTTTATTTCTGTTAAGGTCATGTTAGGACTATAATTGTTATTTTTAAAGATCCATGATCAAAAATTAAATAAACTCTAAATTTTCCGTATAAATTTTCCATTTTCAAATCTATTTGGAGATTGTCTAGATGACTATTTAAACTATTCATGAGTTTTTAATGTTACCTGCATATCATGGCATCTGCTGAGAAATAATTTTTTTTTCATCTGTAACAGATCCTGAAAAGTTTGTTTATGTTTTTCCAGATGGTATATAGATAAGTATCAGCCATTTGTAATAGAACTTTCATTTCCACCTTAATAACTCTTGTTCTCCATGACAATTTTATTAACTAGAATAATAGGTTATTCCATTAGTTTTTCAAAATTATTCTAACTCTGAATATAATGTTTGGAATCGATGGTAGCCTGTTTGTGAAATATGCACTTCATGTGTACAATGAAACAGTAGAACAAATACCAACATCTTTGCTTTAGGATAAACTGTACCTTTTACACTAGAAATTTCAGGAGGTGTTGGATGTCATTTTCCAAAGTGCTAGGAGTCCATTTGGAATTTGGTTCTCTTTGCCTTTGAAAGAAACAAGTCCCTAGCAAATGACAGAAGAACATTGCAATCTATCTACTAGTAGGTTATTTTTCTTAAGTTTAGATTTTGAAACAATTCTCCTATGTCACCTGAATGTAATATATAACAAGGAGATTCAAGAAACATCTTTTCAGTCAAAGTTCTTTTTCAAAATGTAGAAGTACAGTTTCCTTCATTGATTCATATGAAGCATGAAAACTCTTCTGGTTGTGTCATATTCCACCTAAAAGAATGTCATCAATGATAACTCTTCATAGTTCAGCCGAATTCTTCTCTGTCCTTAATCACATTATTGCAGCTCCGTTGGAAATCTGTCAAGTCTACATTTGTTAACAAGACCTTTACAAAAATATCAGTCAGAAATCATTGGTAATTTGCTTTACTTCTTAAATTAATTTGCTGATTTCCTGCCTGGAAACTTAAATATAAATAAAATCAATGATTTTCCCAGCACTCATTCTTAACTGTGTTGTCAGACAAGAGAGAACTGTCTGAAGTCTTCATGGGGGATGGTGTTCCTATAAAAAGCAGTGACCTTAGCATCTGTGTTGCTACCACACATCCTTAACTAATTCGAGCAGGTACAGTGCATTACCCTGTTACATTTTGTTTCTCATGAGGACTTGTCATTTTAATTACACTGTGTGTAAGAGACCTGTCCACATCTATCTATCTATCTATCTATCTATCTATCTATCTATCTATCTATCTATCTATCTATCTATCTATCTATCTATCTATCTATCTATCTAATCTATTTATCTGACTGTATATATATATCTGACTATCTCTACCTATCTGAAGCCCAATAGTTGCCTAAAAAAGAAGATAAGGTTTGTCAGAATCCCAAAATTCAACAAATGAAAAAAATAATATAATACTTTAGAAATTTATTTCTTTGGAAAAATAAAAAGTAGGAAGAAGTTAACCATATTCTGGCATTAGAGTCTAATGAAATAGTTCAACTACCATCTTAAATTGTGCTGGCTTCGTTAAAACACTATAATCACAGAAAGAATGTTCTTATAAATGGAATTGCCTTGAGTTCAAAATTGGATTTTAAATTGTATTATTCTAATGTAATATTATATTCATTGTTTGGTAGAAGGTAACTTCAGATCAAACGTATTTTCTGAGGCTCTGCTTTATTCTTTAAAACAGGAAACTGTTTTCCATGGCCCAATTTCTAACTACTGCCCTATGAATTCTTACATGCCAGCTAGGGAAAAAATGTAAGGAGGAGATTAAATAGGCTGCTCGTGAGTTCATGACTAAATTGTGGTTTACCTATACGGGCTTTTTCTGTCATATGTCATTGAAAATATCCATATTAAGTTTCATTTTGCAGCTGAACTCCCTTTGCCTGACCTATTGTAATTGAGATTCTAAGCAAATAGAGACCTCCTGTGCTTGCATATATGAATCATTCCTTCTGAACCTGGTTCCCCTATCTCCAAATCATTATTTCGCTTTTTCTATTAAAACTTGACACGACTAACAATTTAGTTTTCAGAACTGGGCTCATGTTTCATGAATGACAGATATCTCTTTATTTCTGCTGTGAATATTGTAAAAGGGGGAAAAAAATGGAGATCTTAAAGTAGTTTCATGGTATCAAAAATTGCACTTTGCTTCATAATAGTAATGCTTTGTAGTTATCCATCAGTCTTCAAACACTAATCAATTTTAAGTTATTACAAGGTTTATAATGGAATATATCATTTGTACTTCTCTTATCTTCACTGGAATTCATTCAAGTAGATTTTTTTTAAATTTAAATTCTCTAACAGCTATTCTTTTGCTCCAACTTAATAACCAGAGAGGTCTGCCCTCATCTTAAAAAAGAGTGACAATGGTTATGTCTTCCAGCTCTTACCATCCATTTCACTGTTCTGTTTTTTAAATGGAAGAGACCACACCTTTTGATAAATATCAAAGGAAAGCCTCAGAGAAATATTTTTGAAGACTAAAAGGGTGGAATTACAAATGAGTAAATGTAGTTTGATTTAATAAACCTGGACTGATGGAAAGACTCTGAGTCAAACAGTGCAATATCCTAAGAAAGCTCTTTACAACCGGCTGAGACAAAGCAAAAGAAAATGCTGAATTTGAGCTTCTGAATACAGATATTCAGCTTTGAGGTTTCAACTCAAACCAGTCCCACATTAGAATTAATATGAATCTGTCGTAGGGTAAAAACCGAGAGTAAAAATGGTCTCTGTTCCTGCCGCGCGGGCCGGTGGCTGGGCGAGAGGTGGGGAACGACCCTTTCCCCCCCCAGCCCGCGTGGACCGGGGGACTGCCCAGTGCCGATGCCCGCTGCCGGCTCCTCTGCACCCTCCAGCCCCGGCGGCGGGAGCTGGTCCAGGGCGAACCCCGGTGCGGGACTGGCGGCGGGGTCTCACCAGCGGCCCGTGCTGGTGCTGAGGCTGCGCCGGCGGTGTGTGGCGGCGGCGCCAGCAGCAGCAACAGCCCAGNGCTTTTCTTCAGTAAACAGCTGAGCAGAAGCTCGCGCTGCTGGAGAGCCCTCAGATAGGCTTTGTGCTTCCTCTAATTACCCTGGCGTCTCTCGGGGAGCCCAGAGAGAGACAAGCACTATTTCCAGAGCGTCCTCATCCCAACGCGGGCCCTGGGAAACTTAATTTGTTTGTTTGTTGCACTTTATTTGTCGGATTTTGTGTGTGCGCGAAATAAACTGTGATATTTGTGTGTTTTCTTCATTTTGGGGTGTGTTTGTGGCTTCTCTCAGAAATCTCTTGTCCAAAATCACTAAATTTGTGGTAAAACCACGACAGAATCTTACATTACATTTTAGAAGTGAAAGGTGTTAGTATATGGAGAAAGACTGGAGTTAAATTGCTGATTGTGTGCTTTTTGGATGTGGATGTAGAAGCCAGAAGAAAACAGAAATAGTAAAGACCTGGGTAAAACAACAAAACAGGATGTCACATTATGCACATTGCGCTATAAAATGCATACCAGTTTTGTGGGGAACAAACTGCATTTTATTGCTGTGAATTAGGGCTCTAATGTAATTACAGGGAACAATTTCATTAATTATTTTAACAAGCTGAATGATATATATTTTGGAAAATAAATCTCAGATATAGGATAAGTTTTGTGAATCTCACATGACTGGTTATGGTTAGAGCCACCCAGGGACTCCCAAATCTCAGTATTACATTGGATTACCTTGTTCACCACTGCTTAAACACAGATCTTTGAATCCTACACTTATATTTGCTCAAAAAACTAAAGATAACAGAATTTCTGCTGATAAAGTTGCTCAAGTGAACCTCTAAGACTTAGTTGGCACCTGAACCCTCACTAGTTTTGATCTGGACGTTGTTTGTGAGGTTAGAGCTAGTAGGAGTGATCAGGGTGAAATAGCTAGATTTCATATTGGAGCAATTACAGCCAAGGTGGGATGTTTCAAGGCTGAAACATGAGTTTATTAACATGATTTCTTTAGGAGCCAAATGGATTAATGACTCACATAAGACGTTTGTGGCCTTTGCTTTTAAATCTCTGTTTTATTTAAACTGTTTATCCTAACTTCCAAGTGCTTCAATAAGTTATTTCTTGAGACTCTGTAATCACTTTCTGTCTGAGAAACACTCAGCTACCGAAAGTGAAATGTAAGGGTCCTTGTGGGAGAAACAACAATGATCATGAAATTCTACATGGCAGGTTTGCTGGGACTTTTTTTTTCTACATAAAAAAGAGGGAGGTGTGTGTAAATTTTCAGCTCTCACCCCAGGAATGTTTGAAAACATTTTTCCCACCTCTGGTAGAAGAATTTTCTTCCAGAATTATGATGTCCTTACAACTTCTCTTCCCCTTTTACTTGGGGAGAGGGGGAAGAATGGGAAGAGGAAATCTTAAAAGTCCTATTTTATTAATAATTCTTTACTTCTATTGTCTTCAGGCCCAATTTTAAGACAATCCCCACCTGAACCAATGAATCTGTGGCAAAGACTTCTGAGTAAAACCAAATGACAGTAGTTTTTGCAAACACATGTATTTTTGTTTTCTCAACCTTCCTTGAAGAAGGAATGCAATTACTTATTTCTTTGTCAGTTTACTAGGAAAACTGGATAATTGTGTGTGAGTGTGTGTGTGAGCAGAACACTTGGTTTCTAGCATAAGTTTAGTTAATAACAAAATGAGTCTTTTTTTTTAACCTTTAAATACTAAAACATTTGAAGTTTTTTGGTTTTCAAATATTTTACTGCTGTGTTGACTTGGTTTTGGACTTAATCTCCTCATATAGTATATGATGAAGTATATGATTAATTAATGCATGTATGGGAGATTCATGTTAAAAATAATAAGATCCTATTCTAATTAGAATAATTAACATTATAAAAAATAGGGTTAAAAGTTATATAATTGTTAGTGCAAGAGTACATGAATATTCTCTGGTTGTTTGAATACTCTTGTATAGTAGAACAACATCCTTCTTTATATAAGAAAAAAAGCTTTTGTTGGTTTCTTTTTATTACTTTAAGGCAAAGTTAAAACCCTAAAACAGGTCAAAGAGAGAGTGTTGGGAATTTTCAGAGTTACAGGATTTTTGGAGGGCAAGAAGCCCCCTTGCACAACTCAGCTTTAGATGAGAGAGCAGGGCCTACAGCCTGGGAAAAGAATACATGAGATATGCTAGGACAGTTCAACCTAGCTGTTCTCATGAGAAAGCATGCAAAGAAACATAATTTGACCTTGGTATAAGCAAGAGAAACTTAAACAAAGAAGAAAACAAGCCAAACACAACCTGCATTGTTGTAAGGAAATGTGACCAACTAGAATGTGTAGACGTGTGCTCATAAGTTTATTAACCAATAATAATAGTCTAAGAACTGTCTGCCAATAGTGATATTATTAGAAGCTGTAAGCAAGTTAGAGATAGTATTAGGATAGTATGAGGATAGTATTAGTATAAGAATATGTCTGATGCTCTAAAAATAAAGGCTTCACTTTTAATCATATTGGTCATTTTCGTGTTGTCCTGAGAAAACATCCTCCACGAATTTATTTACTATAAGAGAGGGAAAAAAAAGAGAAGAAATGAAGAAATCTTAAAAGAATAAGATGGCAGCAGTTATTAAAAAAGCATGACTTTTCCTAAATTCTCTCTGCATTTTTGCTAAATTGTCTTGTATAATAAATTGAACAGGTTCTACAGGGCAAGATTTCATAACAGAAGACCAAACTAGTTAATAAATGAGACATTTCAAAATACTCCTTAAAATATTTCACTATTTGATGACATGCTTATTTGTTCCATTATTTCTTTCATTTACACTGGAAGGAAGACTTGTTTTCAAGTATTTTTTTACCTCTAAGAGGTGTCATCCTCCACAGGAATTCACAGTTTATGCTTCCAGAAAGTAATGTGGTGCTGCTTTTCTATCAGCCCTCTCACAGTGAGAAGGTATGTGCTTTTATAAGGGCTTCAGTTCTGCTAGCTCAGTAAAATGCTGCAGGACCTTAAAGCTTAACATTTTAGAAAACATTGCAGCTACTCTGAGGCGTGAGTTCCCTTTTCTCTCACCTAAAAGAGATGTGAGAGGTTCTGTTGCTCTCACCAGAGATCAAAAGAGTGCTGAAATTCCTACAACTCTCAAATAGTTCTAGAACATATCATTTTCTTTATTAATAAGAGGAGAATGGGTGACTAAGAGAATGACTAATGGTGACTAAGAGGCAGACACTGTGCTATGAATCTTCATGTACTTGGAAGAAGGGATTGTGCATGTCTTGGGTTGTTTTTCTATAATTACATCTCTCCTAAACCTATATTAAAACCTTTTTGTCCCCAAAAATAGTGGTAGCATTTAGCAGCTTTTCAGTTTACTGAGACTTTAATTCTTGCTTTAGTCAAGTTCCACAAGAAATGCTTGATTTTTGCAGTTTGGGTTGGTTGATTTGTTTGTTTGTTTTTAAATATTAATTGAGTTTTTACTAGGAAAGCAGCTGTACTACAAGTCTTGTAAGAGAGTGAATTCTCAAGAGAACCCTAGCCCACTTCTGTAAAATTCAGGTTTGTACAGCGTAAATATAAAATCTCATGTATGTTCTGTGAAATACAGTACTCTTACTTTTGAAGGGAGGCTTCCAATGACTATGTTAATGGCAATGCAGTAATGGTTAGTCATTTTGAACTCTGTTTAGAAAGATGTTTCTACTTACCTGGTATGGCTGGTGGACATTAAGATGTTTTATTAAACACTGCTTAATGACAGATCTGTAGTGCTAATATAAACAGTAGTATTTTCACTTCAGTTATTTTTAGACATCAGATCTGGTGAATCTTGAGTAAGACTCAAGATATAGTATCTGTTATGCTAAGACATCGTGAAAAATTCTGGAATTAAAATTGTTTTACTTTTGCTATCCCATTGAATGCATTTCACAGTTCAGTCCATTATCAATTTTACTTGTAAAATGTGTGTGTTGTACAAGTGAACCAAAAGATAAATATTGCACCATGTATTTATGAGGTGAAAAATTCTGAAGAATTTACTGAGCTTCCATCCTAAACCAGTTTTGGAACTCGAGATGATTTTTTGTTTTCATGAGGCTGTAAATTAAGCTGCAAATTCTTGAGCTTACTTGAAATACAGTGTTGTAAACATTTTCTTGAGCCTTTTTTTTTTACTTTTCATTGTAGAAGGGAACACCGGAAATTTCACAATTCAAAATGGAAAAAAAGTATGGAAAACTATATAAAGCTTCTTGGGGCCTAGGGTAAAGAGGGATTGTGTGGTTTCTGTTTTTCTCTTGAATTGTGATTCATTACCACAGCTTTTTTGGAATCTGGTTTAGGATTTAGTAAATTTTGGATTTTACTTTTTTTTTTTTTTTGCTTACCAAGTTATTTAGAATTGTCTCTGGACTACTGAGATAGACAACTGCTTAATAAAGTCGTGATAACAATGGGAGAAAATGGAGTAAAATTACCCAAAAGTGCAACAGCCTCCTGAGACAGAGCAGCTCAGGCGGGGACCTGGGCCCTACCGTGGCCCCAGCTTACCGCCTTCAGCAAACTTGGACATATCCAGCTCCTCTGCCCATTCCTCACCCCCACGAGAGCTCACTCATTTTAAAAGTAGCAAAATTACCCCATCCATTTTCAAATTGATTATTGAACCTTATAATTTAGATAGTGATGAAACAAACATATTTTCTTCCCACCTACAGAAGCATTCATAAAGACAGCTCATTCTTTGTCTAATCATCTTTTTTTTACTATATTGATCTTAAACATCCATAGATTTCACTCTCCTTTTTTTTCTAGTAATTTTAATTTATACTGAATTAATTTTACATCTGCAGTAAAATATTAGTAAATTGTTCTATAAATTTTCATGAAGGGAGGATTTTCTTCATATATTTTATTAGGTAATTTTAAGGAAATATGTTCTGCACCTTCTGTGTCTTCAGCTACTCTCTGGTCATTTCACTGCAGTCATATGTATCCTATTATGCGTTTTGTAAAGTATGCTCTGGAGAGTTTTGGATTTGTGAAAAAAAAAAAAAATTGCCTTTTTTCCCCTTCTTTCTGAATCTTCCTGACTTTCACCCTCACATTTAGCATATTTTTTTAATCTATGAAGGACAGATAACTATGAAGAGCAAAATGCTTGTGTATTTTTCTAGCACAGGAAAAGGCAAATAATTCTCTGTTAGCACATGGAGTATTCCACCTATATGCAAATATACGCTATCAAAACCAGTCATTCAATGTTACATTTGAATGCACTCTTAGATTCTGTTTTCTAAATCCTTTTGTAATCTCAAGAGAAAGATGTAAGTCATTCCCATTTCCAGCATTTTTTTTTCTGAAATTACTAGACTTTCTTTCTACACCTACAAAGCACACTGTCGAAACTCAACTATCTGTAAAAGGTGAAGCTGTTGGCTCTCCTGAACTCTTCTGATGAGTTATTTTTCTTAACCCAAGGAAAGGACTCTTGCTAATTTTCTGGTGAAGCCCTCCAAAGCAGCTGCACAAATGCATAGTCATATTCAATAGCAAATTATAGAATCACAGGATCATTAAAGCTGGAAGAGAGTTTAAAGATCATCTATTGCAATTGTCAACCTAGAACTGGTATAATCACCCCTAAACTATATCCTCAGTTTCCACATCCAGACAGCTCTTCAGCACTTCTAGAGACAGTGACTCCACTACCTCCCTGGGCAACTTAGTCCAGTGCCTGACCACTTTTTCAGTGCAGTNTGGGTCATTTTCAGCCAGATGTCAACCAGCAGCCCCGAGTTCCCTTCTGCTGAGCAGGTCTCAAGCCACTCTTCCCCAGCCTGTAGCNAGCAATTTCCACTTAACCTTTCACCTGAGACATGGAAGAAGAAACCAACCCCCACCTTATTATAACCTCCTTTCAGGTAGTTGTACAGAGCAATGGAGTTCCCCCTGAGCTTCCTCATCTTCAGACTTCTCCAGCTCCCTCACCCACTCCTCATAAGACTTGTTTTCTAGATCCTTCGCTAGCTCTGTTGTTCTTCTCTGGACACACTCCAGCACCTCAATGTCTTTCTTGTGGTGAGGGGCCCAGAACTGAACAGGGTACTCCAGGTGTGGCCTCACCAGTGCTGAATCTGGTCCCACTGGCCATATTATTCTTGATACAAGCCAAAATGCCATTGGCCTTCCTGACCACCTGGATGGGTCATTTTCAGCCAGATGTCAACCAGCAGCCCCGAGTTCCCTTCTGCTGAGCAGGTCTCAAGCCACTCTTCCCCAGCCTGTAGCACTGCATGCGGTCATAGTGACCCAAGGACAGGACCCACACATCACTTTATTGAATCTCATGCAGTTGTGTTCAGCCCACTGGTACAGCCTGTCCACTTCCCACTGTAAGACCTTCCTAACCTAACAGAAGATCAATGCTCCCAACCAACTTGGTGTCATCTGTGAGCTTACTGAGGTCACATTCAACCCTCTTGTCCAGATAATCAATGAAGATGTTAAACAGGACTGGCCCCAATTCTGATCCCTGAAGAACAAAACTAGTGACTGGCCACCAACTGGATGTTGCTAGGTCATGTAGGAAAAGAATTAGTCAAGCAAAAGCTCAGTTTGAGCTAAAATTGGCCACCTCTCTTAAGGATAATAAAAAGTGTTTCTAAAAATATATGAATGGCAAAAAAAGGACCAAAAAAATCTCCATTTTTATTAGATGAGGAGGGAAATATANCAAAAAAATCTCCATTTTTATTAGATG
>VYZS01046305.1:5177-15502 GCA_013400695.1 Neodrepanis coruscans
TTCATTTGCATTCGCTGTAAAGTAATACCTACTTTTCAGTTGTTTATGTATAATGAATATTTTAGAGTTACTTAGATTGGCCAAAAAGACACAAAAGAATGGTAATGCATGCCATCTGATGTCCTGGTAGCTCAACATACTGTGTTCCTTCCTCATCCACAACTGGCAAGAAAGAGTTACATTTGCTGATATGCTGTAGTATGGACCAGCAGGCTTCAGTCTCAAAGTATCTATTATTTTAAAGCTCTTGACAGGTCTCTATTTAGTAGTGTTTCTTTTGCAGGATAGAACATCATTTTCTATAGAAACTGGTGCTTTTTGAATAAGGAAAAGAGGTTGAGCTTGGCAGTAATTTCAACAGTCATATCTCTTTTCAGCCTGTCAGTCTGCCTAGGCTTAGTCTATTCTTAAGGAAAGGGAGATCTATTTAAAATATATAGTCAAGTGTTGTAGCACTATATTTATATTTCATACTCTTTTGGGGGTTTTTTTGGTTTTTTTACAAAAATCAAAGAAAGTGCAAACTATGTTGCTTCACCATCCAGCTCTTCTCATTGGTTTTGTTTACTACTTGTCCTTCAGGATGACTGTCTTTGCTAACAAACCATCTGCATAAAAGTCGTTTTCAAATATAATTTCCAGAGTTGAACCCAGTTAATATAGCTATTCATACAATTTTCTTTAAAACCTCTCTAATTCAGCAGTTTAGCTCATTTCCTTCATATCTGGAGTTCTAAATTACCTTAAGAAATATATTGCTGAAAATTACAATAATTGTTAATATAAAAGTAGTTTAAGTTCTTCTCTTAGAAGGGTCAGTTTCTTCCTTGAATATGCAGCAAATTCTGCCAACTGTGAATATCTCACCTTCCTAAAGACTAAATTTGCTTGTTTTGAAAGCCAAATTCTTCCTTCTTATCTGTGAGACTAGCATCTTACCCTATAACATGCTTGTTTTCTCACACTGACAAGTAGTTCACTCACTAGGCAGAATAAGAAGTGAATGTGAAGATCATGCATCAATCACCCACCATCACATTCCCCAGCCCGAATGTCAGTGATTAGACAAACTTGGGTTGACAGGCTTCCTGTCTGGACAAACAGCTTGTCAGTTTTCTAACAGGATTCATCTGCTTTCTCATCATAAGCTGAATCAGTTCAAATATTCCCCAGTGGAAATGGGTGAAATCAAATGAAGAGAGAATGAGATGGAGTTCATTTTGCCAAATTTAGAGTAAATTAAAACTTCAGAACTTTACTCTTAAAAATTATTTTGCTGTAACAGAAAGAGAAAAATTCCAACTCTAATATTAATATTAACATACAGCTGTTGTGGTAATTTTTTCTTTTAGTAAAAACACAGTTCAGGAGATATCCCTGATACTGAAGCAATGCTCTTGATTTAGAGGACAAACAACTTTCAGAAGCATCATTCCATATACATGAGGAAACTAAGAAGACAACTTTTTCTGTAGCAATCAATGCCCAAGAAAATCATCACAGTCACATTTGAGGGATGAATTTAATTCAAGGTATCTTTTTAGACTAAGGATATTTACTCATTAAAAATGTACATATCAGAGTAAAAGCAAAATATAATGCATACTATCATGTTTTCTTATTGAATACATTGCAAATAAGAGCTACTTAGTTTGTGCAATGGCATGCTTTATTATTACATTCGAACTTTAACAAGAAAAATCAAACACATAATACTCCACTGAAGTCAAAAACTATGATTATATACTTGAATATATACATGGATAGGAAATATTTTGCAAAAATGTGCAATTAATTTTTTTGTTAAGCCTAAACATGTTTTCTTTTTAATCTCAGTTTTATATTGATTTTCTCATAAACACTGAACTTTTAGAAAAATTTAATAACAGTGAAACATGTCAAGTAAGCATAAATCTAAAAATACTAGGGATAAATTAAATGTGAGGAAATTTTACTGATTCTGCATCATACAGAAATAGACAATTACATCACCAGTTTGAATGTCTAGAAATTTGGATTAGTTTACTGAAAGGGCTGTAAATTAATGGCTCAAGTGTCTGTTAACAAAATACAAAGTCCTATCAATAACAAGTCAATAATGATACACTCATAACTACACAGGAAAAATACATGTACATGAAAAATTTTGTCTATTAACAAATAAACTCAACACTATTTATCATTACTTAATCCTGTATAGGTTCCTGAATGTTGAAACAAAATTGTTTGTGTGCAGTTCATATTACAGAAGTAGAGTCACAAGTACAATGTTAAGATCACCTCAAAAACATGATGCTAAACATCATTTCCACTCTATTGACATTTGAACATTTTGATTCCATTCTTTCTACTATATGAGATAACCACTCTGTCACTTAGACCTGATGTGGGTAGGCATTTCCCAGTGACAGCAATTCCTTCATTTCCAAAGACAGAATAATTCAAATAGTTGAAAAGCTCCATATATTAAATCCAAATTTTGTGAGGTTGTTTTTTCTCCCCACTGCTACTGTACTGTTTCTCTTTTAAAGGAAAACATCTATGGTATGAAACAAAATTCTATAAAAAATTTGTTTTCTATAAAAAAGTAAGTATATCTAACATGATGAAAAATATATTCAGATGTTTTTGAATTGCTCTAGTAAATGACAATGATTTCTTTAAAACATAAGATTTTTTTTTTTAATCTCCGGCATCTTAATATAAAGAACAATATAAATCAGAGTGGAAAAAACTGCTACCTAATGCATCAGGAAGAAAAACACACATAGATAATGGAACTATTTGAGAACATTTACATAACTCAGAATATATTTGAAGCTGTTATGATTCATTGAAACAAGCAGTTATTTTTCTAGAAACAGTCTTTATATTTTTTATCATTGATTAGTCACCAGAAAAATATTCTGATGAGAAAAGACACATTATGAAACATCTGTGTAAAAGAGAAGCATTCAAATAGTTTAAATAAAAATTTAGCATTCAAGAAGCACAATAAAATAAACATGCATATATTGTAAATTGGTTCAGTGACACTCATGTATCACCACTAACTGACCACCACTAGTATCAACTACAAAAATACACATTTTCATGAGAACTTGGGTGTTTGTATATGGGAAGGGAAGAGAATGCTAATGTGAGAATGTGACCACATGAGGGCATGGTATTTTTCTGGAAAACATTAACATGATGAACTCCCAAAATACCATGGCATCATGTTATAAAACTCATTCTTTCAAGAAAATCCTCCTGGTTTCCTAACAACACATCTTAGTACACAAAGCTCACTTGGTAAGCCGACAACCAAAATGGAAGACTCCAAGGCCTGAATGAGTCACTCATGGTCTGTTCAGAATATATTGAGTCTAAATTATGCTTATTGTATCATAGGCTGATTATTAAGATTTAATCTCATCTGTAAAAGATCTAGGTGAATAAAAGTCTACATTACTAGAAATCCTGCTTAACTGCAAGCTATGTTAGTTGCTAAAAGTTCTGTGTTCCTGTAGTTACACTAACTCCTAGAAATTGTAGATGAAAAAATAAGCTAAGGTGATTCTTAAACTATTTAGGTAATAATAAAGCTCTAATTATAGCTGCAACCCTAAGGCAAATTCTCAGTCTACCAAGAATCTCTAAAACATTATATATATATATATATATATATGCACATACACATACACACATACACACACACATATATGCATATATATATAAAATAGTGTTCCCTATCTGTTCTGCCACCCCTAGACATGAGGTTCAGCTACTTTCTAAAGCAACAGATCAGAAAATGCACCTCAGACAGAAGATTCATTTAAAGTTCTTATTTTTCTTACAGTTGGGTAAGCCAAGTCTATGACAAGCATTCAGTTCAAGCCCTGACCTTACACATTAACGCAAATTTGTCAGTATCAGCAAAAATTATTCTAGTGTCTAGCAAATGGCCAACAGATTTAATTTTTAATTGGGATAAATGTTATATGTCTACAAAGAACAGAATTAAGTTGCAGGTACTTAAGAAAGATAGATGTAAGAATGGACTATTACAGTAGGAGGGAGAGAAGAGGGAAGACAGACATGCTGGAAGAGAAGGTTGTGACTATATACTGATAGTAGGGCAGTCTGAGAAGCATTGAGATAGAAGAGGGAAGACAGACATGCTGGAAGAGAAGGTTGTGACTATATACTGATAGTAGGGCAGTCTGAGAAGCATTGAGATAGGTGAAGCTTTCTAACATCACTGCTATCCTAGAGAATGCAAGAGCCTTTTCATTTAAAGAAAAGTAAATACAGTAGCATAATATTGCTGCTAGCACTGCCTATTAACAACAGGGAGATCAGTTTCACAGAACTGATTTTCAGGGGATCTTCATTTTGATGAGATCTTTTTCATTCCTTCCCTGTGGGACAGAATTATAAGATGTGAAATCCTGCATCTCAGCAGGTTTGCTCTGTCTCTAATGAGATAGAAAGGAAATCCCTGTCAAGACTAATATCTTAAAATGAGAATTATACATTACTCTGCATGACAGCTTGCCCTTAAGATGTAAGGCATGGTATACTTTCCCTTTTCTCCCCATTAAATTAATTGTCTCCTTTACTTAATAGCATAGTAACAAATTTAAAAGAAAAAAAAAGTTTAAGAATAAGGACCCTTGAAACTTCAGACAGTTTTATAAGTGAATTGATAACCATTTTTCTTTTACTGTCCCATACATCAGCTGACCACACAATCCCAGCAGCAATTTGAGTTAAACCCAGAAATCTCTGCCAGAAATCAAGCAGAAAAGTTTCTTTGCAAAAGATTTACAAATTTATGCAAATTTATTATCTGAGCAGTCTACATGTTTTTTTTTCTTATCTTGGCTAATCAAAGTATGAATATAATAGCTTTATGCAGCAGATATACAAATACACTGAATTAGAAACTGTTAAAAATATTAATTCTAGTGTATAAATTATATGGTATGTTTTATATGGTATATATATATATATATACACATATGTACCATGTATATGTGTGTGTGTATATATATACACATTGTATATATTTTTTTCACCATTCCTAGAAATGCTTATTTAGAGCAGAAAATCATCCCAGCATTTAACACTAACATATTTCTAGCTGAAATATTTTAACTGTTAAAATCTAGGAACAATAGACCTTATCTCGAGAAAAAGATAGGGCGTTTTGTTGTTAGGGTTGTTTTTGATTGTGTATAGTATCTGTAAGACATATAGATTTGAAATACTATGCAGAACTGACATGAAGTGCTTTAAACACCACATTCAATCAGACATATCTACTCCACTGATTTTATGTTAACTGATGTTATACCCAGACATCGTCTGCAATTAAAGAAAAATCAAAATAAAGCCTCAAGTAAAGGATGCAGTTCACAGAAGCTCCACAGTTAGAAACACTGCAAATGCATATCTTAACCATGACAAAAATCTATTTTATTTCAGTGGTGTTTTATTCTATGAAGCACTAAAATATGCAGGAATATTAGTTAAAAAATTCCTTCATAAAAAAAAAAAAACCAACAAGTGAAATGCGTGCACCTGTCCCAGACACAACTCATTGGAGTGGCTAAGAAACAGTCTGGAATCAGGTAGGACTCGCAGACAGGGATAGTGGGTTTAGATGTGTGTTTGCATAGACAGTCAGAAAGAAAAACAATGTTTAACAACTAGTAGTCAGAATATTCCACAAAATTTATGTCTAGAAAATAATTTTTGCAAAGCTTTTGTATACATCTGTTCATATATTGTCCCGTCCAGAGGGAAAAAAACTCAAACAAACCAACCATAAAAATCCAGGAAAACTTTGTATTTTCTGTGCTGTTGCGTATTAAGAACACATAAAAGTTGAAGAAAATAGAGCTTTATGGAACAAAACCTACCTATTCCTCTATTTCATTTTCAATTCCTTTGATAGGCTTGAGACATGTCACAAGCAACATGGCATCTTCTGTTTATCACTTGGTTGCTTTTTCTGGTTGCAAAAATGCATCTTAATGGAGCTCTAACATTTGTAGGTTCTAAGAACTTTATTTGAATTTATTGCATTTATAAATTATACGAAGAAGAAAGGAAGTCTCCTGAAACTGAAGTGCTCCAACAGCATGAGTAGTTACGTTTGAACAAGGCACAGTAAAAGGCTTTAAAAGATGAAAAGAGCTGACTCAATCCAAAATGTTGTGGAGAAATCAAAAAAAAACAAGCTGTAAATCTACGTAAAAAGAAAAGCCACTCAGGTGATTGCTAAGTAGTTCTGTTGTCCAGGGAAGGTGTTTCTCATGACATCCACACAATAGATACTACTGGTTTGCGAACCCTTTTCTGGCTGAGATTTTTCTTCTCTGCAGGAAGGGAATAGCCATGAGGTATAAATGAATATCTCAGTTTTGCTATTTATAATTTCTTTGGCAACATCTTATGATACCTGTAACACTGGTACATATGGTCGATATAATGACCACACTGGTCAATATAATGACTTGTATTGACTCAGTTAACATAACAGGGGATAGAAATCCTTTGCTGCTTCTAGGTGTTGGAAGTAATTAAAGTAAGCGTAGATAAATAATTTCAGGTGAAAATCTTCAGAATCTTGGTGCAGTTCTGAATCCCTGGATAGAGTGGGTTTCCTGGATTTTGCATACAAGAGTCAAAAATTTCACACGGTTCTCTTGCACATATTGAAATAATGTAGAAATCTTAAGTGTACAGATCTGCCTGCAGTTTAATATATGGAACTGATCTTTTAATTGCTGAAAACCAGGAAAACTATGCTTCTCATTCCACAGTAGAGCATAAATGAGTTAGGTGGGATTTTATGTAAGGTAGGAATGCAGCTGAGTCACCTCATATATCATGTCCCTCTGTCATTCCATTTAATACCATGATAGATTGTGATGTTATTTTAAGCAAGCACAGTCTTTATTAAGTCACCTCCAAGACTACTGTTAATCCAAAAAGAGTTTTAGGTACTGGCTACAGAAGTCCCTTTAAAACACATCTGATAGGAAAATGTAGCAGTGATAGGAAATAGTTACTCACTCAGTAACATTTTCAGCCTTTCTATACGTATATTTATTTGTGAGGGCAGGAAGAAAAGCTGTCTGTTAGGTAAAAGGACTGGAAGACCTTAATCACTGTCAACTCTGGCAGATAACAAATCTAACCCTTTTAAGTTAATTTACTGCTGAAAGCTGTGCAATTTTTTAATAATTTTCCCCCTGATTCTTCCTAAATGTATGCCTGAATCCTGAGAATATGGGTAATTTAGGATTGAATAACTGATCTTTTACTCCCATAGTTAAATTGAAACAAAAATAGACATCAGTTGGCCTTCTCTTATGTGGAAGCAAAGTGCATATAACTACATAAAAAGTAAAATATCTGAGTGCATTAACCACTTGCTTTCAGCCCATAGCCCTCTAAAGTATGTGCACAAGAATTCAGACAGTATTTTGATAATTTATTTTGCAGTGCTGGAGTGGCACTTGTAAAGTAACAAAATTTAGTTATTCTCCTTTAAAAACATACAGTCATGCTCATTTTTTCATTTGTTTTAATAATAATACTAAATTTGCTCTTAACTTACTCTTATGTTCTGCATGTAACGTACAGGGAATACTGAAAACAGACAACCATTAATCTGCTGGCCCAGTACATCAATGCCTGTTAGCTTTCAGCCAAAAATGTATGCAAACTTAAGCCCAAAATCTAGATAAATAAAATGGGCAATTTATAAATTTTTTTTTCTTTATGTTAAACTGTCGTAAAGTGAAAATGAAAGTAAAACTGGTCTTTTTTTTTTCTGCTGTGCGGGAGCCAACGGGGCGATGGCGGGGAGCAGCGACCTGTCCCACTGCGCTGCGCGCCAGCGCTGCCTCCCGGCTCTGCGGGGGTGGTGGGGGAGCGGCAGCGCGGCGCAGCTCAACTCGATACGGCTGAAGCAGCAGCAGCACCACTGGCGGCAGCGGCGACAGCTGCGGCAGCACAGCACGGCATGGCACTGCTCATCCCAGTGCTGCTCGGCTCGGCACAGCTGGCAGAGGCCCCCTCCCCCCGGCGGCACCAGTGTGCAGCGATCCCGGCTGGGCACTGCCATTTTGCCAGTGTGCCCCACCACTTCTGGCGTTTCCATCACTTCCGGCTTGTCCCGGCACTTCCGTGGGCGAGCAAGGCCTTGCTGGGGTGGGCCCCGGGGTGCCGACCATCCAATCACAGGAAAGGCCGGCCCTTAGGGGTCATCTATGCATGCGCCAGGAAGGGCCCCCTATAAAAAGGGGAGAGTGGACACCATTTTCCTCTTTCTGCTTGGGACGTGACTGTGGCAACATCGCTCCTCGTCTTCACGCCAAGACTAACATCTGCGTGGGGAACGGATCAGCGATTCCGCCGCAGCAGCCTGGTGTGGTATTTCCTGGGAGCGGTGATCTGTTTCTTTTTCTTTGGGATCACGTTTTCTCATGATTATTTTTTCCGGAAGGATGGACTTCTCTCTCTCGGGATTGCATTTTTCTCATGATTTCCTGGGGGGCAGACTTCTTCCTTGGGGGTTATTTTTTTTTTCCCTTGTGTTTTTTTTTTTCTTTCCCCGGGGGCGGGCGGACTGGCGATTGTCTGCGGTTATTGCCCAGGTTTAGAGACCACATCTCTTCCATCAGCACTGAAATCCCTTCCCGGGGGCTGAAGGGAGGGGGAGGGGGGCTCGCGGTTTCTAACTGTCTGAGTGTTTTTCTTCAGAAAAGCCGAGCGGAGGCTCACGCTGCTGTAGGTCCTCAGATCGGTCGCGGGCCGTCTTTAATTATCCCGGCGTCTCTTTGGGAACCCAAGAGAGACCAGCACTATTCCAGAGCATTCTCACCCCATCACAGGCCCTGGGAAAGCTTAATTTGTCTGTTTTTTTGCACTTTATTGTCGGGTTTTCTCTGTGTGTGAAATAAACTGTGATATTTGTGTGTTTTCTTTCTTTTTGGGTGTGTGTGTGGCTTCTCTCGGACATCTCTTGTCAGAATCGCTATTTTTGTGGTAAAACCATGACATAAACATGCAGGAGTTCCCTTTTAAAAACTCATCAATCCATCTAGTCCAAAAATAGTTTAAACAGTTAGGCACCAGAATACTTAAGGTTCATTTAAGGTTTATTACTTTAGCTACATTACTTTGACTCAACAGTCACATTACAATAACCGTAAGAATTGGTCTACTGGTCTAGAATTACTACGAGATATGGTCTCATCCTCTCTTCAGCTGGTGCACATATGGTAGCTGTTAACAAAACAGCCACAGGAGAAAATTATTCACCTTGTCATTTTATTTTGCTTTTGCTTTTTTTAGCCTCCTTAGCTGGTTCACAGTAGCATCAAAAAAGAAGCAGCGGAGGTGCTCATAAAACACTAGCACATTCATGGGAATATTAACCAGAAACAAAGGGGTAAAGACTATTTTACTTTTTTATTATTGTAACAGAAACATTCCTGCAAAGCTGAAGCTTGCTGTGATTTTATTCAAGTCCCTTTCACTCAGAGTATTGTCTTTGCAGAATAGGATGACCAAACTCACGTGAAAAGCTAGAAGTTGGGTTCTTCCAGTATATGAGTGGAATAACTTGTTCTACGCTGTCATTGCCTCCACTTCTAACACTATAATACCATCACAGCTACAGTAAAAGTGTCATACCCAAATCACAGCAGTATAAACTCAAAACCAGCTGCGAGGGTCTGTCACTTACATTAATACATCATCATCATCAAATGTACACTTGTCAGACCAATTAACCAGTATATTTAAACACTTGTTAAGTTACTACTCATTTAACAAAATATAAGTAAGGAGGCTTTTGTGATCAAAACCCAATATGCTAATATTTCTACCCACATGCCTTCACAGACTCTTTCCATTCATTTCACACAACCACAATTCCCAGAAATGTGAATCTGCCTGCTACTCGTACTCTTTCTACCGTGTATGTGAGCTACTATTTTTAAGACTAAGCATGAGCAATTTTAATAAGCATATGTTTGTTTTATAGCACTAAGCATAGCCACCCCAAGAATAAACCCTTTCAGAGTGCTGCCTACTATGCTAAAATATAGCTCCATCATCATCACTCTTAAAAAATTTGAAAAAATGAATCTGCACAAGTCAAAAAAAAAAAAAAAAGATGAACATATAAGGAGCATTTTTTTTTCTCATAAAATGAACCAAACTGTCTTAAATTATGAGAAATTTGTAAACATCTTGGTTTAAAAAATTATATATATAATTATATGTATATAATTATATATATATAAAATTATATATAT
>VYZS01046305.1:16064-44571 GCA_013400695.1 Neodrepanis coruscans
TACCTTGCAGCTATTCCCCAGGGGCCAAAAGCCACATTTTTCCCACTTTCAGCACTAAATCTCTCCTCGGGCTAAAAGGGAGGGAGGGAGGGGGTGCGCGGTTTTTGTAATCTTCTTGAGTTGTTTTCCTCAGTCGAAACCGGGCAGAGGTTCAAGGCTAAGGGGATCTTGAGACCACGTGCTCCCTGCTAACTACCCCAGAGTCTCTCAGCCGGGCTCAGAGGGAGAGAGAGACAAGCACTATCTCCAGAGCGTCCTCACCTCAAACGCGGGCCCTGGAAAAATTTAATTTGTTTGTCTGTTTTGCACTTTATTTGTCGGGTTTTGGTGTTTGCGCAAAATAAACTGTGATATTTGTGTGTTTCCTTCATTTTTGGGGTGTGTTTGTGATTTCTCTCAGAGTCTCTGCTCCAGAATCACTGAATTTGTGGTAAAACCACCACAACCACTATATAAAAATTTATTTTTAAAGTAAACATTGACATCTTTTAGCCACTATCCTATATAAAAATAAAAAATTAATTATACTTACCAAAAAGTAATAAAATATTTACTATATTTGTATGCATTTCATCTTTTCATTTACAATTTCTAATTACTTTTAAAGTTCCTTTTAAAATAGATTGAGGTTTTTTATTTCCTCTGTGGTACTATTGAATATATCCAGATTTAGGGAGTTCTGTTTGCCTGGTGTTTTTTATACAAAGATTTGCAGTATGTAGAAGCATATCAGCATGTAGTGTATAGTGCTCTATAAGCTTTATATGTGTTGCTGCTTTACTGCATACTAAACACTGAGCAAGGTCACTTCTAATATAGATGAACAGAGTAATATATTATGTGGATTCTGATTTCTTCCAAAAAATAAAACCCCTCTGATTTCCTTCACACTACTGGAAAACAAAACTGAGTTTTATGTGTCAGCTTCTGAGTATCCCTGACAAGCAGCACTAACCCTACGCCCTAGCAGGAATTATAAACCAGGTATTCTTCTGCTTACAGGTCCTGCAAGGGGATACTTTCTGGTATCATGCTGACCCAGTCAGACTCCACACTTAATATTTGATCATGGTTTTGGCACCAAATAGCACAACAAACACTTCACTCCTTTGTGAAATACCAGCCTAACAGAAAGGCTGTGCGTTATCCAGTTAAATATTTTTGCACAGAAAGGCAAACCCAAGAGTTTCGACAGTAAAGGCACATTTTTAGTATTTCAGTAGCACTACGTTATGGCATATGGCAATGAAAGTGCTTTTTTCTTGCTTGTTACTTGCAGTCAGAGGAGAGATGAAGGGGAACCCAACCTTACCTTGTCATGGCCTGCCACCTCCATGGCCCAGATGAAGATCCTCAATCTTACTGCTGGTTACCACCAGTCCAGATCTGCTCCCAGCTTGGTGTAAAAAGAGTGGAGAGAGGAGGGTTGGCTCCTAGTTCTGCTCAGCCTGCTCTCCAGAACAGTGTTATTAAAGCCTCTGGGTGACTTCTGTCTGAAGGCTTTGTCCATAGGGGTTGTAAAAAGTTTTTGTAACCCACAAGACAAAACCTGGAGTGAGAGCAAGAATGATGGAAAGACCCTACCCTGGGAGAACATGCTGTACAGGGAATAGATGTAATTTGAAATCTTTCTATTTTTCTTTCATCTTTCCTAAAGGTCATTGTTCTCTGTTACAAAAGTTCTCCCTCAAAAAGGTGGACTCACTCGGAGTACTGCAGCAACACCATAGAGGTTTTTAGAGCTCGTAATTTCGTTTTCATTGATGACTCTTTCAGATAAAAAGTAAATATATCTAAACTGCCTTCCCATTTAATATTTATTTATGTATTTATATATGTAGGTATCTATCTACATGTATATGTAGGTATCTATTATTTATTATGGAATAACTGGTAAAAAGTAGTGTAAATGACAGCAACATACTTTTAATGCCTCTTTTTTAAGATTGTCTTCATCCCTTTTTAAGGCTTAAAATATGATGTTGTATAATTTGGGCTAAAGAGATTCACAAATTTTAGTAAGTAAATGGAGGGTTTTTTTCTAATTAAATATGTTGTGTTAAATGTTGTATTGTTGAACTAATAAGTTTGATGATAATCACTGGAATTGAGGTTAGGCAACAGTTGCTGCATTTGTAATCTGATGAATGGAACAACATGGTCATAAGAAAATATAAATTGCCTGGAAAAGGTTGGTTATTAAAGCTAAGATCTGATATTGGCAGTATCTTACTTCGTATTCAATAATAAAAAAAAGGAAAGGGAGGCGAGGAAAGGTGAGGAAAGGCCTTATCCTGAGCTCAGAGAGGTAAATTTCAAGACATAAATATGCTTCTAAGATTTAACTTTTCTCTCTTATTACTAACTTTCAGTATAATTTTTAATGTTTCTGAAATTCATATAAATGTTAAAGCTCATCTTTTAGTGTTAATCTAAATTTTTAGTCTCAGTGCCATTTGGCATTTTTTATACAAATAAATGACAATAAGTGAGTTTTGCAGTTTTGAAAATTCTTTTCTTTTTTATAAGGACAGATTTTAAAGCCAGAAGGAGCCATTATAATCATCTAAAGTTGCTGCAGTTACAAAACCTGTAGTGATTTTGCACACCTTTTTTTTTTAATAATAACATCTTTTAAATCAGCCTTAATTAAAAAAATCTCCAGAGATGAAGAATCCATCACACTTTCCATTTCTTGAGTTATGCATTTCAGGCTAGTTTTCACTCCTCACTAAGTATTTTAAATGCAGTAATTGTGCTCCACATTTATTTGTCTGTTTTGTATGGTACAAAAGATTACTTCATCTGCCTTATATCTTAAGAAATCCCTAAGAGGATTTTTTCCTACCCAACTCAGAAACTCAAGTTTCATTTTTTATCATTCTAAAGTTAGAGTTCCAAATTAATAAAATATTTATGCATTTTTATTGAATCACAGCCTCTGTGTTTGCTTGAATTCAATTTTGCAATTGATTCTGTTAGAATTTGTCTATGGATCGGTCTGTTTACGTTTTGACTTTTCCAAGTCAAAGGGAATATGACTTAGAGAACTAATTTTAGCTTTGAGAAATAACTTCAGAATTTCATAAATAAAAGCAAGAAGACTTCTTCTGTGGTATTAATTGGCAAATGCATAATCGCAGTATCTCTAAATACTATCCTATCTAACCTATTTCCATCCTATCTAAACTAACTCTCTGGAATATTTTAGGAGAAAATACCCAGGCAAATATATACAAGATTTAGTATACAATCAAAGTTTTCAGGACTGGGAAATCAGTGAAAAAAATCTCAGACTCAGTGACAAAAATTCAGCATGTTTCCTTCTTTTTACAGATGTTACCTACCTTAGTTATCTTGGCTTAGGAATTTAAGTTTTATCTGTTATTATGGAATTTAAGTTTTATCTGTTATTATGGAATTTAAGTTTTATCTGTTATTATGGCCCATTTCTTATTTCTGTACCTTTTTAATGAAACAGTTGATCACCACCAAAAAAAAAAAAAAAAGGAAGAAATGGATAGAATAACTGAAAGTTTAAGGTTTGCTTTTAGTCCAGAGCAAGCTGCTCATGCTGAATAATATAATTTAAAGGAGAGAAGATGGACTGTGATGCAAATGTCCTTATAGTATACATCTGATTGCATATTACATTCAGCTTTTGAAAGTTCATTCTTTAGCTTCAGATGGCGTACCACAGGAGTAATCCAACAAATTTATAGGATTCCTCCTATTTTAAAAATAGTTCCTTAATTTTCGGTTCAGTCACACAGAAACTTAAGTTTAGTCTTTAACTAGCTTTACACTCAAATGCTAGCTAAAAAATCCTAAAGCAGCTTTGGAACTGTAGATAATCCTTCAAGCACAGTCTAGTTTTCAAGAGCTCTTACTCTTAGAATATTCCACTATGGTAGTAGCTTTCCATTATATCATAATGACCTATTATCTATCATGTGCTTAAGCCCCAGAAATATGAATAGAACATCTGATAAAACTATGTTGATGGTTGAGTGTTAGTTTCAGGTTGCTAACAGAACTGTTCCTTAAATTATAAGGCATAGCTTGCTCCTGCTTGATCTGGACTGATCAGATGTGCTGAGTGGTGTTCATTTTCCTTTGTCAAGTATATAACTCAACAAACCACAGTCTATGCACCAGCAGGCTGACTCCATAATCCTTTTGACAGCATCTCCCTAATCTAAAAATTTCATGATGATTCCTTGTCTCTTAGAACCAGAGAAAATAAAACATAAAAGTATGACTGCCACTGTCTTGACCTCAGAAATCAAGACAGGCTCTGGTTTTGGGGGAAGGTTGATGTGGGGTTTGTTTTTGGTTTTCAGTTAGGTTTTGGAGAGAGGAGGAGTTTATTTGCTTTTTTTGTTTTGGAAGAGGTGTAGTTTCAGGTTTTGTTGGGGTTTTTTTTGAGAAAATGCTAAAATTTCCATTTTATAGCTTACTGAAATTTATAACTGAGAATTGATTCAGTTAGAAAAAAATAGGAAAAAAAAGGTCAAATTGTGGCTTTCATTCTTGTAGCTGACAATCAGCTTTTTTTATACATAAGATTACATTTTTGATGACAAATCAATCGTTATGGTAATACCACTGACACAACTAAAGCATAAGGCAGAAAAGTAAAAAGTCTTTCTATAAGCAAGCAACTTTATTGTTGTTGTTTTGTGCTTTGTGCTTTGTGAATTAATCTGACAGCAGCTAGAGTTAAGATGTCATATAAACATGAAATATTTTCTTAGGATTTTAAAAAGAATTTAATCTAACTGTTCTTGAAATTTATAAACTTTTGGATTTTCATTCTGACTCCAAATGAGCAGCTTATTTTTAATTTATTGGATTCATCTACCCTTTTGTATTTTTAATGTGAAGGGTAGAACAGAAAAACATTCAGTGCAGGCAGATGCCAATTTTAATATAATGTTCTCCTACTTTTGGGATTTCATTATATGTGTGGGTTACCCAGTAATGCCACTCAGACTTTATAATTGACAATAAATAATTCTTTTGCAGTCACTAATTCCATTCACTAAAAGAAGCCATGCCAAAATAAAACCAAATCAAATTTGAAGTACTAAAAAACAAATTAAATACTTAAGAGGCCTCAAATTTCTGTTCAGGACCAAAATGAAAACCACCTAATAGATGAGAGAAAGCTGATTTTTGAGGTTCATGTATTGCGTAGTATAAAGGTCTAAATGTTATTTACAACAAACAAAACAAAATATCAAGGTGGATAAAGAGAGGCCAGTCAAATGTGGAAGGGGTGGAACCTGACCAGCACCAAATATAGCAGACACACACCTCAAGTTTTGGTCTTTTCTCCCTTTCTCCTTCTACTACTTCTTCATATCTCTCACATTTATTTTCCTTCTTATTGCTATGACACATAATTAGTGAAGTTTCCTGTAATATTAATTCTTTACATTAAGGCATATTAAAGTAGGTTTCATATGAGAACTGTCCTGATTTGAAGGAAGTTATGGACTTTAAATTTAGAATGTGAGACAACAATAATAGATAATTTTAACCAGTGTATTTTGTAATAGAATATATATATTTATATATTATATGGAGGGATGGATGTATTTATACTGAAAGAGAACCAGAGAACAGAATCGCTGAATAACTAAGAGACAAGAAACATAATTCGAAACAAAGAACTCCCCTTTTCTCCCAGTTGTTCTGGGATTCAGTGATAACTGCAGAGCAGCAGGACGCGGGCATGCTCCTCAAAAAGCAGTGCAGGTGTAGTTCCTCCTTTGCAGCCTCTGGGGGCACCACAGAAGCCGACAGGGCAGTCACTCACAGGGAGAACAAACAACCGGCGTATCAGAAACCTCTAAACCAGGCTGCTGTTCCGGGGAGGAAAGAAAGGAAGACTGAAGTTAGAATGGTGATGCGCTCTCACTGTGTCCTCTTCAGCATCTGGAATCAAGAGAGAGATGGTGATGAGAGAGATCAACCACGTGGTTTCATCGCTAGAAGACAAACAAGCCGCCATCCCCAGGCACTGCCGGAGCCCCAAGAAAGAGTTCCCACGCGCACGCCCTTTTAAAGTGTCTTTTGTCCCCACCTCAGGGCTCCATCAATTCCTTGCACCAAACAGGCTCTCTCTGGCTCAGCGGTTTGCCCTGTCACTATGTGGCACCGCAGCAGGTCCCGGCCACGCCCCATCAGCCCCCCCCGCGCATCCCCATTGCCTCCAGCCGGACACCAGCCCAGCCCTGGGCCACCCCTGCTCACCGCCGCGGTTGAGCGGGTCCCTGATACCCCTGATACAGCACCGTGCCTGCCCCAGAGCTCGCTGAGGGCCATGGGCAGGGGGAAGGCTACCCTCACCATACCAGCAGGGCCAGACAAAAACAGACCTGCTGGCAGGACCGGGAACACGGTGCCAAACTAGCATCAGGCCAGGCTGGGAATGTCCCGAAGGCAAGGTGCCCACAGAATCCCTTTCCACGCAGCCCTGACGGCAAATGGAGAAAAAGTTTCAAAATACAGGGTACAATAAAATACAATGAAATACCTAACTATAACAAAACAATATTACATGTTGATATAGAACACTTCATACTATAAATCCTGGGGGATAAAATGATTAGAATTATGGCCTTTAATTGTGATGATGAGCAGCCACAGGGTCCAGTACCAACACAATACGTAATGAAAGAACAGGTAGAAGAGAAGACAGGTAATGAGCTAACTTAAACACACTCTCAATTCTATAGCATTTAACCCTCAAAAGACTTGCCATGTTTCCTCAACATGTACTGCTGTGTCTCCAGAACTAGTCTCACTGTGGGAGGACTGAACTTCAAAATTAAGGTATGGACTCACATGGTGTCCCAGTAGCAAAACTTGCATTGCCTAATTGAGGTAATAAATTCAGCGAATATCTGGTCTGTATTCACAAATTTCAGTTTCATTAATTTTCAGAAGGACTGACAAAAGATTCTCTTTTCAGAGTAGTTAGAAATTGAACATGAGATAAAGGCTTTACCTCATCAGATTTAAAATTTTAAAGGGTAAAGAAAGAGCACAGAGTATTCAGGGTAATCATTGTTTACATAAATATGGAATAATCTAACTGAGATCTATAACAATGTTAAACCCTAAGATAATTCAATGATTCAGAGTTAAGGTTATATGAATAGCCATTAGAGATTAAGAAGAAGAATGTGATTTGTTTTTAAATACACACTGATTTAACAAAAAAATGTTAAAAAGAAATGTCCTGAGTACAAGACAAAAGTCATTCTTATCCAAAGTCTGTCCACTAAGTCCAGATTTTATGACTACTTCTGTTCCCCTGCCTTGGTCAGTGCACTCCAATTACCTAAAATTATTTTACCTCCAATATATAAATATGAAAGTACTCTGAATTAGAATTTACTTTTCCAGCGAGTCATCATAGATAAAATATGGGGTAGTCAAGTTTTGGAAAGTTTTGTCAAAACCAATCTGTTTTACCAACACAGAATATGCACAGTTTAGTTAAAGACACCTGTCTATCCTTCTTTAATCTGTATACTTGCAGGCTTGCTTTACTATATTTTATTATTTTTCTAAAATCTCTACCTAAAATATTTGACAAAGACCAAGTTTCATTATCAGCTGTTAGAACACTGAATAAACATTTGCCTTATATGAATAAAAATATGAAAATAAGATTTTCACACCATTAACATTACACATTCTGTGGTTTCTACTGTCTGTATAGGGGGCCCTTGTATAATACCCTTGTATTTCAGCTTCTGCTACATGATGCCCAAATACTAAACTCATTGTGCTGATTCAAGTGTGCTCAGAAATGAAAAATGAGCAAAATCATAGAATATGACCAGGATGACCAAGGCTCCATTCAACCTGGCCTTGAATACTTCCAGGGAAGTGGAACATCCGCTTCTCTGGGCAACCTATTCCAGTAGCTCACCAGCTTAACAGTAAAAAAGGTCTTTACCTTTTACTTTCAAAGGTCTTTTCCAACCTAGTTATTTCTGTGATTCTATGTGATTCTGTGATACAATGTGCCTTGGCAGCAAAGACGTGATCTCTGACTTGGACTGAGCCAGATCATATGGTAACACAAAAATCTAGCACTCAGCTAGGTACTGTCAGAAGACAGGTTATATAGAATCACCATAGAATCATAGAATTGTTTAGGTTGAAGAGACCTCTAATATAATTGAGTCCAACCATTAACAAAACACTGCCAACTCCACCACTAAAACATGGCCATAAGAACCAGGTCTATACGTCTTAAATCTCTCCAGGGATTGTGACCCCACAACTTCCCTGGGAAACCTGTCAAAGTGCTTGAAATATGTTGATCTCCACACTTCTTTCAGGGATTCAGAAGTGCAAATCCAAATTTGTAAGTCAGTTGACTGAAACTTTCACAACAACAGATAGGGAGGGACTCCCCAGATATCAGGAGTAGAAGGATAAAATAGCAAAGTAATGTTGTCACTAATAGGCAAGTCTTTATGGTTTAATCACATTTTTATCTCTTTTAAACTATTCTGTGCTTCTGGATTTTAAAGGATATAGATACAGGGTTACTGGAATATATTAATTTATTAATAGCTAAAAAGGTGGGGGTTAGCCTTCAGGTATAATTATGCTTAGTCTTTTTCTAATTATAATAAGAACCTTAGAACCTCTTGGGATTGTTCCCTCTTTCCTCAAGGAAGACTTTTATTGTATTAAGTAGCTTTAGAAATTTTTGTAATATCTGTATTATTTTTTCTTTCTTGCTGTGGGACACTGTTACTAGTCTCTGCAAATCTACTCTCTGGTGTAAGCTGATAAAATAAATTAATACTGGACAAAGTCTTTTTTTGTAAACATAGTGATGATATCGCCTTTTAATTTCATTGTTTCATATAAATATATCTCACAATTTATAAATAAAGATGTGAAAAAAACCAACCAAACAATGAAGTTCTGTTTGAAATTCTACAATGGCCACTGTAACACCCCATCCCTGGAGCCATAAGCTAAACTGGAAGTATTACTTTTAAAAATATATTTAAGACCTTAAGGTTTGCCCAGCGAACCTTTGAAAAGCCCTTAGTTCTTTATTATATCAAAATCCTGTGAAGAGAAAATGGTTACACACTTTCCTAAGAGATTTCTTTTAATTTAGTGAGAAAATAAACACTTTGGAAAAAGGTTTCAGGGGTAATTTGTAACCAAAGAAGAAACATGCCACAAAAGCGCCCAACACAAAGCAATCTGTGAGCCATATGCCTTCTGTGCACCGAGGCTGCAGCCCTGTGCCTTTTGCGGAGCTACAGGCTTGGCCTTCCCTTGCAGGGACAGCTGCTGCACTGCCCTCCCCCACACCACATACACACACTTGAGTTTGTTTCTACCCCAATAATTACATAATTCAGTGAGATTCAAATCCAGTATCTCACAGCCACTGCTTTGGAAATCACTAATTTTGTAGTTTCCAGGATTTGGTCTGATTAAATGAATATTTTTTTGCTACAAAATCTCAAATTTGTCTGCAACAAAAATTATAAGAAAGAGGGAAATTATAAACTGTATTTGTCTATGAGTAAGATTCATAGAGTCATATTCCATGAAGAAATTTAAAGTCAGCAAAATCACAAGTATCTTATCAAGACCCATTTTTACCCTAGCATGCAGCCATATTATTGAACCTAACTTAATGGCAAGTATTATAAAGCAAGTATAATATCAGCAGGATGAAAAAAGTCAGAAGACAGTTGCCACTATAGTGCTGTATTAGAAGTGCTGTATTAGTAAAAAATCTAAATAGAGGAACAAAAAATCCTAATTAGAATTAATTCTAAGAACATGGATGAAACACTTCTTTGCTCCTTGCTTCAAGTCCTTTCCTGCTGAGAGTAAAACAACATGCCAGCAAGGAAAGCACGAAAAGCAGCTGGCAGTCCAATAACGTACTAGACTGTCAATGCCATCCACATGGTTCTCCATATGAGGTTTTAGAAGACTCCTGATACTGTAGTCTATAATGCACTGGAAAAAAAAAAATGTTCCTTTTCAAGGCCATTCTCCACAGAAGAGAAATACAGTGTTAATACAAATTAAAAAACCACTCCCCTTTATGTTTCTTTCAACCAGAAACTAAGGACCTGGTAAAACCGTAAGCAATGAAAAAGCTTATCACCCAAAGTAGTGCAAAAATGCTTATCTATACCCAAGCAAAAAGTGTTTAGATGTTATCCACTTAAAAAAGAAGAAAACCAATTACAAACAAAATGTTAATATAAGATTACCACAACACATGATTTTTCAGTTTCCTTGACTCAAATTTATCACATTCAAAAAAGACACCTCTTGCTATTTCACCTGTACTGATTTTAATGAGATATTTGTGGTGAGTTTACCCTGGCTGAATGACCACTGTCCACCAAAGCTACTCAATCACCCTGCTCTTCAGCTGGACAAGGGAGAGAAAATGTGACAAAAAGCTCATGTATTGATATAAGGACAATGAGGGATCAGTCACCACTTACTGTCATGGGCAATACAGACTCAACCTGGCGAAATTAATTTGATTTGTTGCTAATGAAATCAAAGTAGGATAATGAGAAATAAAACTGATTCTTCCTGGCCTCAGCTTAGCTCCTGGTTTGTCTGCCTCAACCTCTCCAGTGGCAAAGGGGGATGAGGAATGGGTGTTGTGGTTAGTTCATTACACTCCTTTCTCCTTAGTGGGAGGACTCCTTGCACTTTTCCTCTGCCCCATAGTGTGTTTCCTCACTTGAGAAACAGTCCTCCAACACGAGGTCTTTCCATGGACCACAGTTCTTCATGAACTGCTCCAGTGTAGATCTCTCCCATAGGATGCAGTCCTTGAGGAACAGGCTGCTCCGGCATGGGTCCCCTGCGGGTTGACAAGTCCTGCTAGAAAACCTGCTTTAGCTTGGGCTCCTCTCTACACAGGACCAGAGGTCCTGCCAGTGGCCTGCTCCAGTGCAGGTTTCCCACAGTATCACTACCTCCTTTGAGCAGCTGTCTGCTCTCATGTGGGGTCTTCCATGGTCTGGAGGTGGATCTGTGCTCTACTGTGGACCTCCATGGACTGCAGGGAGCCAAGCTGCATTACCATGGTCTTCAACATGAGCTGCAGAGGAATCTCTGCTCCAGCAGCTGGAGCACTTCCTCCTCCTACTTCACTGACTGTGGTGTCATCAGGGCTGCTTCTTTCACATATTTTCATTACTCTCTCTGGCACATTTGCTGTCACGTGGTAGTTTTACTGCTTCTAAAATACATTATCAGAGAGTTGCTACCAGCATGCCACCATGGGGTCAGCTTTGGTCAACAGCTGCTCCATCTTGGATCTGGCTGGCATTGGCTCTGCCGGACATTACAGTATCTTCTGGGGGACACTTACAGTATCTTCTAACAGAACCTACCCCTGTAGCCCTCCCACCTCAAAATATTGACACATAAACTCAATACACTAGTGAAAATCTGTTGCCTCTGCCATCAAGGACATATAACTCCAGATAAATGCCAGGTAGACTTTAGACCAACAGTTTTTCATTTTACCATAAAATATTATACTTTAAACTAGATAGGAGCACTCAAATTAAAATCAGTTCAGTGGTTTCTACTCTAAATTCTGACTGGATAAAAATGTTATGTCTTTAGTGGTGATGAGTAAAGATATAAATGTAAGGATGATATTAAATTTCTTATTTGTTTATAAGAAAAAAAGAAGCAGTGTACAGTAAATAAATAATACTTTTTATCATTAAAAACTAACATGCAATTGTACCATAAAGTCACAAAGGTTAATATGTCATCACAGCCCATGGTTACTCACAATAGCAATTGTTTGCCTTTCTCAAGTTGTAGCAAATAAAATAATTTTATTTATATTAACAATAAAAGCTTCTTCTAACTTTATTTTGCAATCAACATATGGTATTTATCGTCTACACCCATCTCACAATATACCCACATTTTCTAATGGCAACGTATTATGAAGATATAGTTTTCATAACTGGTAAATAAAACAATATCTGAAGATGCTAAAAGATGGATAACATACGAGAACCTAGTCCTATCCACTTCAGACCACAGACACATGATTTCCTGTTTTTCTGAAGAAAAAGGGAAAAAAGTTAGGAAAAAAACAATGTTGAATCAGCTGTCATCCCAGTTATCCTTCAGTGAAAAAAGAAAAAAAAAAAGTGTTAAAAATCCGTGTAGACATGAGTTTTACTGATTAGTAATATTTCCATATAAAACCATGCAGACAACAAACTATAACTTCCAGGTCCTAATGTATAAAGAACATTTGAAGCCAAAGAACTTCAAAGGAAAGAAAAGAATCACACCAAAATAGTTGTGCACATGCATGCATACTTGCATACATAAAGGCCAGTTATAAATGTGGAGCTGTCCTGAACTGAAGAGAAATTGTGACATTTCTGGAAAAGAACGGTTTTGCCTGGCAATTTCGTATATGCTACCCTCAGGAGTGGCACAAGCAGATCATGACCACCCTTAATAGGACCTGGAAATGCATACCATACCTCCATTATATCAGATGTCCTGACAGAAATCTTTTCAAGTCCCTTCCAACCCCAACTTTTCTATAATTTTAAGGTGTCACAACCAACGGGAAACTTACATCTGCAAATTTGGCCCTAAATGCTTCTGAGTGGCTGCTGCTTTTGCAAAATTATAAAGGATGCCAGAAATTTTATTTTTGTGCAAGTATCCTGCATGTCAAATTGTTACAATAGAACTTCAAAAGTTTTTCTTTAGAATTTGCATGTATCATCAGGAATGTACTATTTCACTTAAATTACTTTTTTAGGCAAGTGCTCTTCAAAAGCAATCTAAGTCACATCAAAACATTAGTTTCAAAACATATAATCTGATCAAAAGGTAAACTCAGTTAAATCCATTTCTTCGTATCTGGGAAAGTCCAGTGTCATGAGAAGACACAGAAGACATGCTGGCACAGTATTGTTGGAATGCAATGCAGGATGAGGGAATTACTCCAGCAACTCAAGCTTATCTGTCAGTTCAGGTTTATTTTGGTTGTTTCGCGTGTTGTTTTTTTTTTTTTTTTAATTTATGATGAGCGTATATATATGTATATATTTATACTTTTTTTTTTTTAAGAACAGTAGTAAATTTTAATTTCATTTTGAAATTAAAACCTAAAGTAACTATACATAAGTATGCAGGAAACTAAGGTATTATAAAGTCAGCAAAGAATGATTATGATGGTGATGATAATAATTATGTTTCCATTACTTTTCATTATTAAGATCTTTCTTTTTGTTGAAAACTTTAATAATGCCATTCTTTAATAAAATTTGTAGTATAACAGCAAAGACAACCTACTGTCCATGGTGATATGCTAATGATTAGGTATATTAATTTATAATATAGGTGTCTGACTTTATTATAATAAAGCAGCTATGCTGACAAAAAATACCAAGGCAGTAGCAAGAATATAAAAATGAACACCAGCATGCTAGATTTTACATGAAGGCACAATGGACACAAAATAATTAGGGAACAATCTGAATCGGTAGCAAACCTAAGCAAATCTGTCACTCCTAAGCAGTTTAAATGAACCCATCCAATTTATACAATCCACTAGGCTCACTTTATCTCATAGCAATTATTACAATCTCACTGATGTTCTAGTGTGCTACAGGAAAAAACAATCCTCAGTCTTGCCTTGAGTCTTGCTAAATAAGTAAATTATATCGATTGTCATCCTAATGGAAAATACCAACACAAAGTCCTTAGGGTCTTTTGTCTTGTGGAAAGGAGGAGAGAACTGCTCTATAAATACCTTTTGGTTTTGTTTTCCAGTTGAGAATGAATATTTTATAATAAGCCTAGCAACCCTTTACAACATGCTTTTCACTTGTGTAATTCAATCCTTTTTCCAACATGAAGCAGAGAAATACTTTAGCTATTATTTAGATAGGAGGTCAAAGTAAATAAGCAGCCTCTTCATGGTAGTGGTTAGTTTAGATTTAGTCATAATTATACAATGTATTTTTCCCTTGCAAAATCAAGAAACTTATAAAATTTCACAAGCATGTTTGTTGTGGTAATCAATGTCTTAAATATTCGATAAAGAATTGGTTTTTTTTCACTTGTCTGTCAGATGATCATGTATCTTCAACATCCTTACAAGGGGAAGCAGAGAGGCAGGTACCAATCTATTCACTCTTATGACCAGTGACAGGACTTGAGAGAACAGCATGAAGCTGAGTCAGAGGAGATTTAGGTCAGGTATTAGGAAAAGGTTTTTCACCCAGAAGCTGTTTGGGCACTGCAACAGGCTCCCTAGTCACATCACCAAACCTGTACAAGTTCTAGAAGCATTTGGACAGCGCTCTCACAGGCGCATGGTGTGACTCTTGGGGTGTCCTGCACAGGGCCAAGAGTTGAACTTGATGATCCTGACAGATGCCTTCCAACTCAGCATATTCTATGATTTTATGATTCTAAGTGATCCTGTTTTTATATGAAGTTTTCCTAAGTAGGATTTTTCACATTTCATGAATTGTGAGACTCAGAACGTTAGAACTGCAGTTCTTTGGAAAGGCAATCCTACAATAAGCAATTGATGCAAACATTCTTAAAATTGTGACATAATGGTAGGAAGCTTATGGTGATTCATTTCCCCGCCCCCAGTGCCCACCTCCACCTCACACCTCATACTATGATATGAAAAATGCTTTTTAGGCCTCAGTCTTCATGAACAGCACCTGTGTTAAACTTCTATTGAGCTTTTCAGGAACATTGTCTGCTTTCAGGAACTAGTGCTGTCTAATGATCTCCTGTTTTTTAATGAACAGCCTTGGAAAGTTATTTTTCTTGCCTAAATAACAACTCAAGTGGAATAATACTTTTGTTATTAAAATTGTGAAGAAAGCAAAGGACCTGAATTGCATCCAGGATGGAAATTTATGATGAGCATAGCCTCTTCCAGCCCATAAACAGTTGTGAAACTTTAAGCTCTCCTGGACTGAAGCGGGCTGTGACGAGAAATCTTCCTCTGCATGGGACGCCTCTCAGAGCCAGAAAACTCTGAAATTTGCTATACTTGGAGAATCATTGAATGACAAGATGGATTCTGGGCTAATACTCCCTCCTTGAGGCTCAACCCCTCACCCATTGAGAAGTTGTAAAGGCATCTGAAGCAAATACATCACTGAATTTGAGGGGAGTTTTTCACAGGTATACCTTGCACAGATTCTTTATGTTTGTGTGCATATGAGTGTGAATTTGCTATAGTAAATGTACTAGGAATGTTGTTGTTCTAGATTCATAAGTACTTTAAATTTCTAGTAAGTCAGGACTGTGAGTTAATGTTGTGATATGGTTAGGTTCTATATGAATCCTTTGCTTACCTGTTTTTCAGTGATATTCAGTTAAATTTAAATTAACATCAGTTAAGCTGGGCCTTTAGCCATAGACTGTCCAAGACAGGGCTCAGTTTAGCATGGGGATCTACTCTGAACGTGGTGACTTAACAGGAGGGTCTTCTGTATTCCTTTTTATACTCACTCTCCTATACTTTATTCTTCACTGTTCTTCCCACTGCCTCCTGCCACAGCCTCCAAGTAGATAGTTTTGAGTTTATTTCATTTTGGCTTGATATATTTTGGACTTTTGTTTGTTTTTCTCGGCTTGCTTTAACCATCTAGTAAGTAGTAGAGTGAACCTTGCCAATGAACTTTGTCATGCTTTCACTTTTATATTAAACCTGCTTTTTTTTGCTGATACCTTTGCTGGTGATTCTTTAAGCAACCTTAAAACACTCATTCATGACAAAGCTAAGGCAAGGAAATGAAAAACAGTGGCAAGATCTTGTACAAAATGTGCAGTGGAACTGTCAGACCAGTAGCGCCCTCACCCTATCCACTTCCTTCTCTACTGTATATTTTACTACTCTTCTGGACTCATAGGCTGAAAAAAATAATAAAAAAAACATTTCCATCAGCTTTTCCCCAGGTCAGACTTGAATACAATAGGTTTTGAACTTATTTTAATGCAGACACAAATAAAAAAGAAAAACATCTACCTAATGTTATAAAATGAACCAGATTTTTTTTTTTCAAAATGCTTGTTTCAATCCCATTTTTGAAATCCAAATTAATTTTTTCTAAAGTTAAGCTCATTTGGGCTTGAAATTCCGAGCTATATAATATTAAAAACTGACTTAAAAGATAACACCTGGAAAAAACAAAGGAGAATATCAAACACATACATTTCAGTTAGGAGGTTACAGTGACCCACCCTTGCCACTACTGGCCAATGGAAAAAGAGAAGGCAGACCCTCTTTGTGTTTCAGTTGTTTTCAGTTTTACTGTCACAGTCAATTTAACCTGGCTTAAACTGGCAATGAGGCCAAATAAACCTTTTCCAGTGACCCCATCCTCCTACTTATTTGTTCTTTCTTCTTTTGATGAGGTGTGAGATTTAATGAGGCCATTGAACACATGGGAGTAGGAAAGGTTTGTATGAACCCCTGTGCTGAACACAAGACAAGGAATAAGCAGTCAGGGACCAGAGATGAATAAGCAGTCAGGGACCAGACAGCTGAAAATGACTGAAACTTCTGTACAGGCTTGTGCATTACTGGAAGCTGCAAAGCTCTGTTGACCTCTCTCATGGTCAGACTAATAGTCCTCTCTGGTAGAGGTAATTGGTACATGCATCAGGCTACCTCACATGAAGCTGCATTTGTCACACAGAGATAAACAGAGGTTTTAAAAGGAGATATGATTATTCCTTATCAGGAGACAGGAAACAAGTCTATGAAACACTTAACTATACTTGAAGGCAGGATTTGAATGAATTAATAAATTTGGTTTAATAACAGACATGAGAGTTTTTGCATCAGCTTCCTATGAGAAAGTGAGTTGAAAAGCCTATTTTTAATTTACAAATTGTTCAGCTTATGAAAAATATTTACAATTTCATTGCTAAAGACTTCTTCAGAAGGTTTTCTCCACTTCTGTGTTCCCATAATCCACAATGGATATAATCCACAACAATGAAAAAAATATTCAGCTAACAGTCGGGAAAATAAATGCTACAAGTATAATATAACTCTAAATAAGGGGAAAAGAAGTGAAAATTTAAATAGTTATCTAATAAAAACAGGAACACATAAAACTACTCCTTTCATCAGATTTGAATATAGAAGAGGCATTAAACCAAGTGCCTGGTATAAATTAACAAATTACTCCTACAAAATTTTTTGTATCATTTGAACAAAAATTCTCCTAAAGACAATGTGCATTTTGTTAAGATATTGACAGACACAAAAAAGAACCATGTTAGAAAAGAAGCACTGATGCTCTTCAAAGCATAAATAAGCAAACAAAAATTCTTTTGTTGTTCATGCATTCCATCCAATTGTGTTAAGACTATCTGAGACTGTGAAATAGGTATTCCTTAGTAGCACAAAGAGGCTCTTCATGAGTCACCATTTCCTCCTGGAAGTTAGAAAAGATAGTCTTGACAAAGATGGACATGTACATGACATCAGGGTTTTTTTGGAAGATAGATAGCCAGATAGATAGGTATTGTGCAACTAGCAAGAATAGACAGTTGTTCAGATAATAAGCAGCATATGATATGTAATAATGGTTTGGAGGTTTCTTCTGGATTTTCAAATATTCTTTCTTATGGAAGCAATTTTTGCAAGCTGTGTATGAGATGGTCTAGATTTACTTTTGAAGATGAGAAAATGAGGAATAGGATGGTATTTGAGCCACACTAACTCAAAGCATGACCCCAGGCAGTATCTTTCTAATCAGACTTTCAGACTGTCACTGAGAGGAAGCTTAGGAAAAATTAGTCATTATGAGCAAGGCAAAATGGAAAAGAAGTACAAGGAGGTTGGTGACACTGGCTTTATGCATTCCCAAGAGAGTGCCCTTTGAAGAACAATAGTACGAAACAGAGATCTGCCTTAATCATCACACAGGGTAAATTCACATTGTGCCAATTTGCCTACAGCATCCTGTGTAGAGCAGCAAAGTTGTCCCTTCTCTATGAAATGCACAAACATACATCAACCTCCTGTGCAAGCAGGTGTTATGCTGTTCCTTGGCAACACTGGGACAACTTAGTCCTACTGCCTGATGTCAACATCCCTTAAGGAAAGCTTTTAGGTCCATCTCCACAGCTTCACTGTTCTGTTTAAACCCACTGTGCATCACAGAGAGAACAGAAATTTTGAAAAAGTATCTAAAGCACACAGTGGGGAAAGCTAAATTCCAAGAAACTTCTGATGACCCGGTAACAGAAAGACATACAATAATTTGTTCTCACATTTAGCTTTTATTAAACTTAGTAAATTACATCCAGAGGGAAAAATCTTGGAGAAAATACTGTGCCTCCAGCTTGTGTTTTTATCTTATCTAAGGTTAATAAGAAAAAACAATGAATAGGAACTGGAGAGAGTGAAATCAGATTTAGAATGAAGTCAGGGTATTGTGTACCAACTTTCCCTGAACCGTAAGCAAGAAAATATTCCAAGCAGCAGCACTTTCAGTAGAAACATCATCAGATCATTTACTAAAAATCAATCCATCTCTGTAGAACCACTCCTTCAAACATAGACATTTAAGAGTAGGAAGCATGACACTAAGATAGGCCATCAGTAAAAGGGTTGCAGAAGGAAAATAGTTTCCCTTGGATGAATAGAAAAGTTTAAATTCAGTGTTGCTGTCTTTTTCCTTGACATAATATTTCTATTGCTGGAAACTACCTGATTTGTTAGTACTCTGTTAGTTTACACCATTAAAGAATTGTCAAGAAGACATGCATGTTTTTCCAAAAGTGAAATTCATCGTGGGGATACTGGAGTCCATTTCCCCCCAGAAATTTATAATATCACTAAAATCTTTCTAAGTGTTGCTTCCCTGCTGCAGTGAGGTGGCAATATAGTAATACCATTAGCATCCTGAAAGAGGGTACACCAGAGCATGAAGTACACCCTAGAGTAAGAAGAAAACTGCACTCTAGGTATCTGTGGGTAGGAGGGAGGCAAATTTCCACCAGCTAAAAGGCATTAGAACAGTTGCTATTCAAATGTGGGTGACAATAAATTGATGCTTAGACTAAATGCACTGAAGGCTGTAGGCATTTCAAAAAGAATTATTGTAAGATAGTTAATTTTCTTTACTGATTTTTTTTTTTGGTTGGGTTCTTTCTTTCAACTGAGGTCAAATTTATTAGCTTCTATGTCAACACATGTCAAAAAAGACAATCATCTCCACTGTTGCCTTGATAAAGTTATTCACTCATGCTTTCTATAGCTAATATATATTAAAAAAGCAGAAAAATTAAATAAGTACTGTCTCTAGTAATTGAATAGCAGTTAATAAAACTATTTTGAAATATGATTGTTTCATTTGTACAGCAGTTAAAATGCTCTAGATAAAAAAGTAAGTATTGTAACCTGAGCAACAACTCCCAGGGGCTTGCTGCAGTACGTCTATGCTTGATTACACACATTTAAGGATACAAGATAGAAATACACACAAAAGTGCCACTCAATGCTCATATTTCTACCTAACAGAAAACAAGAAGTGCTTCAATAATTGATGACCCACAGAGATTACTAACAAATCGGAGACAATTATTAAAGTCTTTTTTATTCTGATCTTTAATAGAGTTTGAATCTTCCCAGCTTAGAAAAAGAGATGTGTATATAAGATTAAATTGAATAATTATGCTTAGTCATACCTATCTTATGACAATCCTTAAATACACCAGAATCAAATTAACGAAAGATTGAAATTGTCAGTCATTCTAAGTCTCTATATATCACTATATCAATAAGAAAAAAATATGCAATTGAATCTCCACATCAGCAACAGAGATCTATCTGGAGTGTTGACACATCTAACAATTCATCACCTTGAAATAGGTTGAATTAACCAGCTGTCAATAAAAATGATTTGTATGAGGTAGTGCAAAACACCTTTGCAGAGATTGCAACATTTGTACACGTTCTTACCACATTTGACATAATAATCAGCTTCTGTTCTGAAAGCATTTGGCAAAACAGAACTCAGAATTACAAAACATGCTTTATAAACCTTCTTAGTGTGAATAACTGAGCTATGAAGTAAGTGCAGTTCTTTTGCCTTCTCTAGTTTTGTGTGGTCTTCATCAGAGGAATGAAAAGGAGCACAAACATTCTCAAATGTCTCTCAAAACTACATCATCACTAATTATAACAAATAAAAAGATTCTAATTCAAATTAGTAGTTTATCTGGGGTATTACAGTAGCTGAAGTTGCCAGTAAAGACTAAGCACTAGTTTTGTTTCTATAAGGAGTTTTGTTTCTATATATATATATCCAGAAAACAGACTCAGTAGAAGAAGAATGCGCTTGGATACACAAATTAGATACTTTCAGCAAGTCTCTCTTAACATTAGCTAAGAACTAAAAAAAAAAACCAAAAAACAACAAAACAACAAATGGGCTATTTAAATTCTGTATATCACCAAAGCCAATTCACAAAAATTAGGATTTTGGATCAAAGTTATCTTATATTAACCTGAAAGAAACTTTTCTCTAAAAGTTACTCCAAACACAAGATAGAACCTGCATTCACTGGAATACACAAATAAAACCAGTCCAAACTATCATGCATATGATGACAAAAGAAGTCCAGAATGGAGACATGTGACAAAATTCCATTAATACATCAGGGAATGTACAGTAGCACAAGTTAAAGAAAGATATCAAGAGAATACATATGTGCCTAGCAAAATCAAATTTTTTGAAAGCACAGAACTGGTAGCACCAGAGAACAGGTGAAGTTTAGGTGGCAAAACAAGAAGTGCTCTGCATAAAGGTAAAGGCTTTGTCTCACCTCTAAAGGGGGGAAATGATGCCTTGGGGTTTTTCCCCTCCTGTTTTTAGGGTTTTAGCCTGCTGTATAGTTTCACTTATAAGCTGCTATGTTACACCTTTCCCCTGAATTTCGACGTTATGTTTTTACATTATTTCCAAGACAAACAAGGTAGCAAGGACACTGTATCAGCAAGACAGAAGAAAACTTATGGATGGCTCCCGGGGGCAGGGTGACAGAGATCAGACTGGATGTTGGTTGGTGGACCCAGAGAGTGGATGGTCTGATGAATATTATAAATATAGTGTGATAAGAAGACCTAGCGTGTATCTTGAAATCTGGAAATTTCCATTAAATAACTGCACTTTTCCTTTACCTCTACTTTGTTTGGAAGTTCTTTTCTTTCTTCTGATTTTAGGCATCAAATCCACAGATGATTAAACTATTTCTTTCACAAAATGACACCACAAATTATGAGAAGTTATATCATCCCAGTTGCATGTGCAGCATAATCCTTTTTTAAATTTTCTTGAAAACGTTTTGCTTTTGTGTAGGGTTTGTGTAGCAAGTTTTTAATAGCAGGGGTGGCTACAAGGTGACTTCTTGAAGAAGCTGGAAGCTTCCTCCATGTCTGACAGAGCCAATGCCAGCTGGCTTCAAGACAGATCTGCCACTGGCCAAGGCCAAGCCCATCAGCAACAAGGGTGACACCTCTGAGGCAACGTTAAGAAGGGGAAAAGATAGACCTGCACACCAGCAATTGTAGACAGAGAGAGGAGTGAGAATATCTGAGAGAAACAGCCCTGCAGATACCAAGGTCAGTGAGGAAGGAGGGGGAAGGATATGCTTCAAGTGCCAGAACAGAGATTCTCCTGCAGCTCTCAGTGAAGGCCATAGTAAAACAGGTTGTTCCCCCTGCAGTACATGGAGGTGCACCATGGAGTGTTCAGTCACAGTCAGCCACCACCGGGTTTTAAATGTAATGAACAACATGCAAAAGAAGTTGCCATTTTGTTAGCCAGGTGCTGAGGGATGCCAAACTTTACAGGCATTCATGAGCCTGCTAAAAGCCTGTGCAACGTATTAAATCCACCAGCAGATTTCATTAGACATGGCTTCTTTAATGAAGCAGAAAAATAGCTGTCTTATACACTAGTATCAAACAAGAAAATAAAATGGTGTAAACTACTTATTAAAAGTAATCTTTTTCAAATATTTGAATAAGCATAACAAAGAAATAAATGAGGAATAAAAATAAGAGTGTAAAGCTATGAGTTTGGGAATTCTCATGTCTCTGGTCTGAAAGGTAAGCATAACTTTCTGTGCCTTCCCCTCTGGCATTTTTTCCCAGATTATTAACTGTGAATTACTACCTCTCCTCCCACTCTAAATGACTTTGACAAATGAAGTGGTAAGATGTAAAATACATACTGAGCAAAAGTACAGGTTCTCACAAACACTAGCAAAGTCCTTCATGCAGCGTTTTGTATGTGCTATGCAAAGCTGCTCAGCCCTGTTCTCTCACATCTTCATATGAGGACTTTCAATAATTGATGGTGACTGTTTACAAACTGCTAAAGCTTTTGGATATACTTCTCTTACAGAAAAATCTGTATTATAAATCTGACTATTTAGTATGAGCAATTAAACAGGTCATCAGTTTGCAGCTGCCTCAATAGGTGAATTTAGCCCCAAGATAGTACAGTGGGAAACCCTCACACAGAATCACATGATCTTTCTTAGTTTACATGCAGAATAGAGAGAATTATACACAATCCTTTCTTCTTCAAATTAGAGGAGAAATACATTGTAATAGTATTCTTGAGAGGTTTGTGAGTTGTTTCATGGTTGCTGGCAGTTAACTGCAGCTTTTAAAGAGATTTTTATGACTACATCTGGCCTTAGGTCAGGAAGGAGAAAATCTCTTTGATAGGAAAGGTGCAATTCTCATAGAGAAGTCACCTTAGTAAACAGTTGTTTTAAGGCATATAACAGTGAAATGGGAAATAAAAAAAAATTATGGAACTTCTTATTTAACTGTGAATTGATATAAACTGTACATCTGATTTGTCCTTTTGATCAAAATTATTTGGATTGGGGAATACAAAGGAGTCTTTGTTGTCGCTTTATGGCCCAGTTGATGGTGAAGAAACAGTAATCTCCATATAGTTGCACATACACTTTAAATTATAAGAAAAGGATTTTTTTTTTATTTTCAGAATAACAGAACAGATTTCTAGAACCTTTATGAGCATCTTAACTGTAACAGATAATGATATAGCCTTGTAAACAATCATGTTCCTTTGTTACAGGTGTCACTGTTTAAGTGCCCAGGAAAAAAATGCCTTTAAACATATGTAGCTGTTTTGAATATTTTCCCATTTCCTCTGGGTTTTTTTTTCACAGAGTTAGTTCAGAAAAGATAGTGCTGGGAAGACACCGAGCCAACAGCACTGCCGAGAAGACTAAGCCCAGGAGTTCTGGGCTGCAAGACCCTGTCCTGGGTGGCTGCTGCCAGCAGCGGCGAGCCAGGATCACAGAGCAGTGACAGCAGGGCAGCAGCCACAACATGACTGGTGTTCTGGCCTGGTGTGTTCAGGGTCAGCAGCGGAGCCGCCGCGNTTTGTTTTGGGGGTGTTCTTTTTGGTGGCTGGGTCCAGGGTATTTCTGGGTTATTGGTCCTGTGTTGGGGGCATGGTCTTGCATGTGGGGGAGGCATGGCTGGTACCATTTATATATATATATATATATATATATATGTATGTATATCTTTATTTATATTTCTATTTTTTAATAAATCTTGTTGCATTATTTCCTCTAACAAGCTCTTGTCCAAGTGGAGGTTAAATAACCCTTTCACTGTCTCAAACTGAGACACAAGATATTTATGATATTCATGAGATTAAAAATTTAAACTCATAACAAACAACACCTACAAAGCACTTTTGCCCTGTAACTGGTATTTTAACAATTAATATTCTGTAGAAGTAGGATTTCTCCAAAAGGCCACAAGAAGGACCTGGTATGAAAAAGCAAATTCTGAAAGAAATATATCTACTCTTTAAGATTAGGTCTACCAACATTATGAGGAAATAGAAATCCTCCATCTTCTCTTTTCCCCTGAAAAGAATTATCCTGGCAACTCTTCATACTTTTGTTAAGAATAAAAGTCATTGTCCAGGAATATGAAGGCAGTGGGAAAAAATCAACCAACCTATGAATATGCAGCTTACATATTTAGGCACAAAAAGCACTAGAAGACAATCCATAGAGAAATTAAAAATGTAGCTGTCACAGTAGTATAACAGAATAAACAATTTCTCTGAACACTACTGCAATCTTCAAAACAGTTGCCATTCAACTGATCATAATGAGCAATAGTGGTATAAATTCCTAAAAGTATCATATTTGCATTCTAGACTTAGGTATCTATAAACATATGTATATACATATGTATGAATATATTTACATGAAAAAAATAGAAAAAAAGGAAATTATCCTGGTTTTAACTCAATATTTTCCCCTGAGGCTCAGACTAGTTACAAATTTTCTATTTGATAGTGCTCATTTCTTTGTGTAGCTTCCTCTTCTTTAGGTACACTTGAACCAGAGCTGACAGATACTCAGGAAGTGCAGAGTTAAAGTGTTATTTACCAGTCTTTGGAGCATATTTTAGCCCTGTAGTGTTTGGAGAGATGTGATTGGATCCATTTTTGTGACAGCCTGGAAATATTAGAGGCTTTTACGTCTTTTGTGTATAGTATAGATATGGCAATTTTATTTAATCCCCACCAATTGAAACTACTGCATGCAGAAAAAAAAAGGGGAGTCATGGAAAGGTTGCAATGCTTTTTTAAAATCAAGCAAAATTTCTGAAATACAAGTAGAAAGTTGATCAATGGAAGTCCCACATTTTGAATCGCAAACCACATGTTCAACATAAGAATGAAATATCTGACACTAATGGTATTCCTGATACTGAATATTAGTGGCAGTAATTAAAACTGCAATTATATATTTCAAGTGAATAATTTAGTACACTAAGCCAGAAATGTCTTACATAAAGTAAATATCAACATATAACTTATTCATCTTAAATTAATTTAAAACTTTTTATTCTTGCTTCCTTCTTTCTTCTCTCTTCTCTCTTTCTCCTTTTATCGATATGATAAAAAAAAATATGATATTTGCTGTGGGAAAAGAAGTATTACAATGCAAAAGGCATTGAAGAGACACGTGGATTTTTTTTCTTGATGAGGATAAAATACTTACCTTTCATTTCTGTATAACAGTCTGAGATACAGTCATACAGAGATAAGAATACACAGGTCCCAGAGATGTCAAATTCAAAAAGGAAGACTAAATTTGAACAAAACAAAATGAAGCAGACTTTTAAAAAAAAAGGCATATCAAAGGCTGGGAGGGGTTTTCCCATCCTTATCAAAAACAAATTGGATAAATGTCATTTTTGTTTGTTTGTTTTAAAATATCTTCACTCTTTTTTGGGTCAAATTACTGAGTACAAGTAAAAAACACAGCTCAAACACCTGAGTTCAGATTCTGATGAGCTATGTACTCCACCTGTTGCCGGAGAGCAGAGAAATAAAAAAGTGTGGCTGTTTTCCTCTAGACCTTTTACAGATCAGAACAAATAATATCAAACAGTCTGTTTCTCATCATCAGAAGGCAGACTTCAAAAATATAGCTAAGCAGAAGCATAAAAGAGATTTTACAGTTCATAAATTGAATGCACTCTGATAGTATCACACTTTAGCACAAAACCAAAATACATACCATTCTACATACACCTTGCTAGAATATATGCAAAAGCACCAGAAAATAAACATACGTATTAAAATAAAGAAATAAAATAATTATTTTCTAAAATAGAGAACACTAATATTTAGTTGTACAAGACATTTATTTAGCATAGAGGAGGAAAAAGAGGTAATCAACAGTGCTAGTATATATAGTTCCCCACCAAAAATGTTGTAGAAAGTCTTTGAAGTAATAAGCATTACATCATAGCGGGAAATTAAGTTTTACACAAGTGAGTAGTGAAAAAAAGAGAATGAGAAAAATGTACCCCAAATGAGAAAAAAAATCAGGTTTCTTAGCTCAGTGTCCCATTTACTCTTCTATGCCTGTGTCCCAAGGTTAGTAATCTGCAGTTTTTGTTTTTCAGTGATTAAGATACAATCTTTTGTATCTTAATACAAAAGATACAATTATTTTTCATGAGAACAATTATTAAAGGCAACGAAATTACTCTATATATTATATTCAGGAAGTCACCTCTACTGGCAGAAGTTTTTTAGAAAAACAAAGGTTTCTTCTCTTAGCATAAGTGATTGCACCATAAAAATGGGAGTTAAGTAGGAAGGGAATTGCAAGCTATGCAATAATGTCAATAACACAACTCAAAACAAATCCATGAGTTGAAACAAGCCTGATTTTAGTAAATAGATTTAATTGCAACTCGCTTCTGTTTTGTAAGTACTTAGTAGCTCTCTATTTGGTAAACAGGAAAGGTTGATTCTATTTTGTCCTGTGTGTAAAACACAAACAGTTAGGGCATTGGTTTGTATGAGTCCAAGTCTGGTTCCTGTAGGAAATCATTATCCTCTAGCAATGACATCAGGTGTTAATCTTGGATAAGTGTAGGTCATGTGAAACAGAAAAGAAAAAGAAAAGATATAAAATGTAGTTGTGGATCTTTTTTTCCCCAAATCAGGTGTTCATTGAAGGTGTGTGTGCCAGAGTTCTAATGTTTATAATGAAGGTACTTTTTCCTGATCAGAGCATGCTCCTACAAGGACACATGGGCATTTATCTTACTTTTTCAACTTGTTTCTTAATTTAATAAAATGGAGTAATTGACTGACATTGTATCTTCTTGGATCTTCACAATTCAACAGAAAATAGTTTTTACAGTGAGACAAAACAAAAACAAAAAAACCCTAACAACATTAATTTTGTAACTCCTATGGTGTTTTTTTCCTATTATTTGTCACTAATATGCTGCAAGATTAGTTGTGATGATTTAGCATATGTTTTCAAAACTTTTCTTTTTATCAAATTGGATTAAATAAAAGGTATTTCTCCCTCCTTCCCTCCCCTCCCCTTTCCCCCCTTCCCCCCTCCCCCTTTTTCCATTTTTTGGTCTTGCAGGGTTTTCTTTTCTCCCTCTCAGAAAGCCAGGGGTTGTGGGGAGGAGGGTGCTCCTTCAGCTCTTTCAGGTCTTGGCGCACTGGGGGGAACCCGGGGCAGGGACCAAGCCCTTGGAGAGTTTGGTCCCAGCTCCCTGTTCCTGGGGGTCCCTGGGGCTGGCATTTCCTTTGCTGGGGCTGCCGGACCGGCGGAGGCGGGTCAGCATGGGGACTGCCATCCAGTTGGTGGCTGGCCCTGACCGTGTGCGTTTCCTCCGCAGTGAGTGTTAGACCCTCCGGGCAGCAGGTCTCACTGAGCCCCGGGACTGAGGGAGAGGACCATCACTGTGCCCCCTCCTTCCCCCTCACCCCCGTAGCGGTGCCATGGCAGGGACACTGGCCTTCCCCTCGTGGGGGGACGCCATTCTGTAATGTGGCATACACGTGGGGGTGTGGGGGCCAGGCCCCTGGCTCCGCTATCAACAGGGGCGGACTGCCCTCTGTGCGCCCCAATTGTGCAGCGCCACCAGGCCGTGCGTGGCCATGCTCAAGCTGGTGCTGGTCCGCAGGGCTTGGACCTGCTAGCGGCGGGTGCCGCTGGTCGCTGCCAGCTGGGCCAGATCCTGGAAGCGGCCAGCACGCTGCTCCCAGAGCAGCAGTGGCAGTGCTGCAGTTCCTGGGAGGGTGCCAGTGTGGCTGGGTGCTGGCCAAGGGTGCTGCGCAGTGCCTTGGTGCGGGGCCAAGTGGCAGCATGGCGGGGGCACCCCCCTGCTCCATGTTGTTGACACAGAAGATTTTTTGTGGGCGGGAGCGAGGCTGAACCAAGGAAGAGCTGGGGCAGGGTGGCTCAGTTAATAGCCAATGATGGGATGAAACGACACATGCGCCATGGGCGCGAGAGGCAGAGGGTTGTGGGAAGCCTACAGCTCCCTATATAAAGGACTGCCAAAGTGCACAGCTTCCTGTTTGGTGGTCGGCCGGCCGGTTAGAGAACAATGCTGCTTGCCACTTGGATTGCCGTGCCTGCCATTTTATTTTAACCACGTGGTCACAGGCTCCTTCAGCGGCTGCTGCTGCTGCCCCTGGACTGCTCTCTTCTCTCTGCAACCTGGATTGTTTCTGCAGTAAAATTGGAACCTCCTCACTCTTCCCATGACAGCCAGGTTTCCCACAGTGCTCCCCAGTGACCAAAACAGAGTGACTGCAGCTTTCACCATCTCCCTGGAGCCGCCAGCACCCCCTGCTGTTCCACCAACATCATTGCACTCCAACAAAAAAGAGAAAGGGTTCTTTTGTTTAGTTTTTCTTGTTTTAGTGTAAATAGTTGGTTTTTATTTTATTTTCTTTTCTTAGGGGGTGATTGTTTTGTTCTTTGTGAGTTTCCCCTGGTATTTTATTTTATTTTATTTTTTGTCTTCTCTACATAGATACATATATATTCTTTATATACATATCATATTTTAGTA
>VYZS01046312.1:19851-37780 GCA_013400695.1 Neodrepanis coruscans
TGCCACAAACAAGAAAAGCCAAGACTGAAGACAGGATATGTAAAGAACACTGAAATACTTCTAATAATATAAGTAAGACCTAAGAAAATGTCAGAGCTGCTGTTACACTAAGCTTTGCAAAGACCATAAAAGAAACTGCCCCTCCACTGAGACATTTCAAATTTGATCTCTGCTTTTAAAACAAAATTACTCTCATACATAGAAAACATTAGGCTTCGGGTTGGAGAGACATGTTGCTTTGTTGTTTTGTTTTAAGGACTCAGAATTTAGGATCTAAGTATAAGCATTCAAAAAATGCATTATATTTGAAAAAAGGCTTTGCTCATGAGTACTGGCAAGACTGATTTGTGTTAAGATGAAATGAGACTCCAAAGTATATAACACTACAAAATAAATACCAGCATGGAGCAGTGCTGTGATTTTGGCAGCCATGTGCATGATTCATCCCCATATGATGGTTTAGCCACTTATCTGTTTTTACCAAGGCATTTGGAATACAGGCTTGCTGATACAAAACATGAAGTTTTTTTTTCCCTCAGCTATTGCTGACTAAACCTATCTCTGTAATTCAAATCAGCTCAATTAGTCTAATTGAATTAGGAACCAGATTTCCACACATCTGGGCCTCTCTTTCACAGTTCGTATAGAAAAGGTATTTTCAGTGAATATTGCTATTCCACATTAGGAGTTACCTTTTCAAAAACTGAGGGATAACCTTTGGTGGAAAAGAAGAGGAGGAGGAAAATAATAGGGAAACTTTTTTTTTGCTTTCAGAGGGCAAATCTGGATACACAGCCCAAGCAACTTTAAAGAGTAAGAAATAAATATCATATTGGCCAAAAAGTGGCAAGACTGGCTGGATAAGTGAGTGGCCAGGGGTATATAACAAAATGTTTCCTCAGCAAATCTCTGAGCCTACTCCAGTAAATTTTAGTCTGGCCAGCAGCAGTCTCTCTGCCAAAGAAGCAGGATGCCTCTGCATTCTCAGTTCCTGCCAGGACAAGCTTTAACCCTAAACAATTTTTTAAAAAAATCATTTGAACTCTAAAATTTATGTAATCACTTATGACTAATTCCTCATTACAACAGAAGTTATAGTGTATGCAATTATCTCTTTAGTTTGGAGTTTAAATTAATGTGAGTCATTCTCCTTCCATTTAAAATCTCATTTTCCACATGTACAACATTTCCAACCAGCTTTGGGAGAGAAATATCAAAGGGGCTAATTCCCTCATGGTTTAATTTAACTGAAGAGAATAGAGTTACAGAAAGGACAGTTTTGAATCATTACAGTGTGTCTGAACTCTCACAAGCAACACAGAAAGCGATGGCAAATCTATGGGTACATAAAAAATTCAATGTCTTTCACTGGGTTTTAATGAGGCTTTTTTATTTTAGCTGAGAGGAGGACAGGAGAAGAGTGAAGTATTTTTGCAGCACTGTGGTAAACATGGAACAAGACTTGTCTTCTTGTCTGACCCTTATTCTGCTCCTGGAATTGCTCACAAGAAAAAAAGGTAATTGGTGTGATTGTCAAATCCTCTTTCTCCAATAAATTCCTGCACTTAAATACTGTGGCACTTTTGTCAGAAGGGGTGGAAGCTCTCAGCATCTTCCAAGAAGTGGCAGCTTTCTTGGCACTGCCTTTCAGTTTCAACAAAACTGTCTAATCTATATGCTAAATTATTCCCGCATTTCAAACTGCTCCACTGCTGTGCTGTCACTCTGGTGCTGCCCAAGCCTGATTGGGTTTTGCTTTGGGACATTTCGTCCAGGCCAAATCTGACCATACAGAAGATGCCAATGTTCAGACACTGGTTGCCTAAAGATGCCTTATTACCTGTGTTCTTGACTAGCAAGTGATATAGGCAAGGAAATAAAGTTTGTTATTATGAACCTGAGAAATCAATGTCTCTCTTATAATTATGTCCATTTTACTTAGCTATTTTGTCAAATTCTTGACATTTTAGATCAGCTTCCATGGTATGAACCCTCCTGAATAGCAAGAAATTTATAAATGAGTGTATTTTAGGATCCTTTCTGTATTTCTGTTCCATATTGAACAAACATAAATATTCATAGTAGGAATGTGTGCATGCACAAATATAAAATCCTGTTTCTTAGTTTTAACTTTATATTTCACTACCCAGACAAAATTCAGATATTCTAAAATGAGACAGGAAAATGATCAAAGCGAATTGGGAAAAAATATTTGAGAATATTTGAGAAATTTGAGTTTTGATGTACTGGAATGGCTCAGTCTTTCCATGGGATTGATCTGAATGTATTATGAAGATTATTAAAATGCATCCCTCCTTTGCATGGAAACCAGAAATTCTCTGACAAATTACTTGAAGTGGAATGTATTCAAATCCATCCCAAGAGATAATATTTTTTTTTGAGAAGAACTAGATGCATGAATGCTGGTGAGCTCTAGGCACATAAGTATTTAAAGCTGTATATAGTGTATGATTTAGAAGGCAACTTCTTAAAGAAGGTACTTCTGGAAGATGATAATTGAGCAGAGAGTCCAATACACTCCTGGTTCTTTTCTGGTCCAAAAATGATGGGAATCCCCAGCAAACCCCTGTCACAGCAAGGCAGTTGGTTTTGTAGGAATGCAGTAAGACATCCTGGCAGTCAGCCAGAGGCCAGGCAGCTGCTGACAAGAGCAGCAGCAGCCACCAAATAGAAATCTATGCTAAAACAACAAGAGTTAGAAACAGACTAGTTAGTAATTAGTGGTGCTGCTGTTGCGAAAGGAAGCATTCCAAAATAAAATTATTCCAGGTTTTTAATTACAAGTTTTCATTTTTAGTATTCTAAATTTCAATTCTAGATTTAAAGGAAAAATAAGAAAAAAAAACCAACCTTTGGGTTTGGCAGGAAGCAGAAACTTTTTTCTCTCACACACACACACAATGTTTCATTTAATTAGTAAAATAGTTTGACAGTAAAGGATTTCTGACAGAAAAAGTTGGTCCATGCCACCTGCTTTCTGCATAGCAAAAATGGATTTTAAGAGTTCTCCAACACCTACAGGATGAAGCAAGTTTCCCTTTGCCCCAAGCACAGTGCATTCAGTTTGATACCCGGGGTGTGAACAGCAGCTCCCTAGAAATTCCACTGGGTGTGGTCAGGGAGATGCACAGCTCTGTGGTTACATTTGAAAATGCAACAATCAGATGAGCGTATTGAATGAATGTCACTAACGTGTTACAAAGATGACAGAAATAAGAATTGCAGGAGACATAAACATCTACAAATGCTATATTTAGATAAAGCCATGATTTGGAGTAGCTCAGTCTTCTGTTAACTTATTTCTGCCAGCATTCTTAAATATTACTACTAACTGATAAAAAATATTCCTCATTGATTTTGACAGTTATATATATTTGAATCTTACCCAGAGACAAAGTTTTGGTGGCTGATGAGTTAAACTTTTCCAGTCAGCTCTCTGCATGGCTTAAAAAATCACTGTGGTCCAAGACTTTATATTATCAAAGGCTTCTTTCCTAAGAAAACATTCACAAATTTAATGTCTAAAAGGGTAGCCAAGTAATCTATGATTGACATTTACACACATACAATCATACACAATATATTGGCTTCCTATTTATGGCTCTGCATGCAATTATCAGCACTGCAATTAAGCTCTGGCATAATACTGCATTTCAAAAACTCAAAAGAAGGCTGGAATAACATAAGCCATCTGAAACAAGTCCTTTATCATTATATTTCCTTTAGGTGGCTGCATCCTTAAAGATGGACTCACAAACACTGGGACTGGGCTGAGCCTGTGAAATATTCAGAAATAAATTACTTTATCACAGTCCTACTGGGGACACTCTGACTCAACTTTCAGCACCTGTTCTGAAAGCAAAAGTAAAGCATGAGTCACTCGCCCCATTATCAAATATCATATCCGAATTGGATGACAAAATGATGGTGATTTGCAACGTGATCTGCTGCTCAACACCACAGTTTTATTTATTCTTTATTCTGAAGAATCCAACTACAAGTGCTGCTGTTGTCAGAAACCTCTGATTTCCAAACACAGAAGCAGCATGGATTATCTTCTTTTAAAAAGATTCTGTCAGATCCATCTGTACATTTCCTACCCCCCAGTTACAGGCATAGCATGTGCTTTGGATGATGTATTTCCCCCTGAGTGTCCACGAGGGGTAAGTGCCATTGCACCTAATCCAAACAGGCTAAAGAATTGCTGTTGCAGCTGGCCATAAAGTTTCAAAGAAAACCCCAGTTATCCATAAAAAAAAGCCAGCCTGTAGAAATTAATACTTGTCTTATAACATATCAGTGTTGATTTATCAGGGGACAATCTTTCAATTTTCTGGGGGATTTCTGACAAAAAGCACAGAGCACATTTTATTCCAGAGACCCCATAGACAAGTGTGCTCATACAGCACCCTCCCCCCCGACGATTTCAGACCCCAGGTCTTCTCACACGTCGGGGTAGATTTTAAATCACCATAAAATGAGCACAGACTTTATGAGGTCGTTCATCTTTAACATACTTTCTAAATATTTAAATATGATATATTGTTTATGATGTTTCCTGATGAATTCAGGGGAGCAACCCAGGAGAAATTTAGGTGTCACCATTGCAAGGCAACAGTTTTCGTGATCACGATTCTGGACTTAGCACCATGGACAGCACAGTTTGACTGATAGACTTGTTTTTGCTTTAGAGCTGATCAAAGAGAGACTCCTGATCCTTAACTCAGTCATATGATGTAAACTGCAAAGAGCATGGGCCACATATCAGGCTAAACTACTGCTAGCTGATGTGTTTTCAATCTTAGTTGTAGGACATTTTTTCTCAAATTATTTAATGGACATTACAAACTTAACATAAACACAGAAAAGACTGCATCATTAGCAATCACAGCACTCCACTACCATTAAAAAGAAAAGTTGAAGTGACCATGCAAAATGCTCTTCACTTTAGAGACACAAAACACATGGAAGCTAATTTGTTTCTTTACTATCACCATTTCTGAACCTGGCAACAGTCTCCCAGATTGAGTCCTATTTTATTCATAAGCATTATACAGCACGTTCAGTAAAGCAGCTGGTAAGTACCAGTCATTCTGCTTTTTAAAGCTGAATAAGCAAACTCTTTTGTTTTATTAACTAGTACTAGATGTTAGTAGCATCTGTAACACAAGTGATTCTATTAACTGCTCACCAGGCTAGCATGTGCTGATCAGCTAAATTACGCTTCAGAAAAAGATCACTATGAATTCTCTAAGTTTTATGAGAGGTAGATGATCTGCCTTATCAAACATATCTTTCCAGGACAGTGCATATCTCTTGTATTTTATCCTTGGATAGTAATCAGAAATGTATTTCTGACAAACATCTAAGGAGTCAGGAGTGATTCAGAGTTAAAAGGCCAGGGTGTGGAGCAGGAATACTTACAAATCAAGGTAACCCCTAGTGCTTGTTATCTGCTTTTGTCAATTTATCATAGATACTTGAAATGTGTTTGCTATCCAATTAGTGGTTGTTTCTGTCCTTTGGTACTGCGTTAAATCAGTTTAATGAATGAAAATTGCTGATGGTTTAATAACACTTTGGCTATTTTACACTAAGCAGATTTAGCATTCATTTCTAGCATATGTTACCTTACTCAAACACAATTTGTGTTTATATATAGTTTTTGGGTTTTTTTCATTTATATATGTACTAACACATAAGGCATAATGATCTGTGAAGGTGGAATAAGGTTATCTCCTGTATGGTAGTTCTAAAGTCTCAAAAAAACTAATTTGAAATTGCATGCCTGCATCTGGGCAGCACAGCCTTCACAAAATTTTATCCAAAGGAAATATTTTACCATATGGTGAGACTGTGCATGTGAGAGGTGACAGTCTAAGGATTCAAAAGTCAATTCCCTTCTTGTTTTCTCTCTCTCCGTGGTAAACTGGTGGCAAGTCACTCTGTTGATTTCAAAAAGCAGAAAATAGTTATAAAATTAATATTAAAAATTAATATAACATTAAAACAATGTCTTTATACAAAATAGAGTTTGCAATGTCACTCTGCTGTGTGAATCCTGATGTGTGTAGGTGTTCTGTTTTGCAGTTTTCTCCAGCACCAGCCCCGGCATGGTAGAAGCACCACAACAGCACAGCAGGATGCTGTTGTTCATTGTGATCAGCTTTCTATTTAGAATTCAGGTAGCCCTAGCCCAGGACCCTCAGCTGTGACTAGTTAGATGCTTGTGCAGGGCAGGAGGTCCCATGGCATGTCCACCTTCTGATTTCTTTTCACATGCTCAGACAAGGCAGCCAAAGGCACTTTTTGAGCTCAAGAGCACACTCAAGCTGCCTGGCAGTGTTGCTTGTGTTGTGCAATGCCTCTGCTTCCCTAATGCAGCAATACTGATCTTCCAACTACTCACAAATTCTCTCAGGATACAGAGGTAATTTATATTATCTACAGTTGCACTTGAGACTATGTCCAAACTGTGTGAGCAGCTGTAGCATTACTGCTCTACTCCACGGTGTATTCTAAGGCTTCTTTAATAATATTCTAATCATCTTTGAAATAAATATTACAGTGTCAGGCAGGGAGGCAAATCAGAGGTCCTGAGCAGAGCCTTTCTCATTTTAGCAGTTATCAGACAAATGAACTTGCCAGCCATAAATCTGGCCAAAAAAAGAAAAAGACCTAAATAATTTTCACAATACTTGATTAAAAATACTACATATAGCTTCTACAGTCACATGTCCCAGTCACCCAAAGTGTATGAGCACTCTAAAAGGGATATAAAATAGGCTAGCCCATAGCCAATGCAAAACCAAAGACCATTTCAGAGGCAAAAAGCTCCAAATTTAAGCAAAATATAATTTCTTTTCCTGGTTTAGCATGTTAGCTTCAAAATAACTGAGTGAATGCAATTTCAAAAATCCTTTTGCAGAATAGCAGTAGTGAGTTTGGAGGTCTGAGGGATGTTTAAGAACCTGACCAATCCACATTCTGCACTTCTACATGCTTTTGAGCTTAAAGTTCCAGCAGTGGTGAAATTATTGTACAGATCATGATCAGAAAAGATGGTTTTGCATGGGCTAGAAGTATAAACTCAGAAGCTAAATCCTCCGTTTTCCCATTTTGTTTGATCCAATCAATACACATAGTACGGCATAATTGAACTTAACTTGAATGGAACGTTGCCCTGGTTTTACCACAAATTTAGCAATTTTGGACAAGAGATTTCCGAGAGAAGCCACAGACACACCCCAAAATGAAGAAAACACACAAATATCACAGTTTATTTTGCGCACACACAAAACCCAACACTAAAGTGCAAAAAACAGACAAATTAAGCTTTCACAGTGCCCGTGTTGGGGTGAGGACACTCCAGGGTACTGCTGGTCTCTTTCGGGGTGATCCTCTCCCGGTCCTCTCCCTGAGAGACACCGGGGTGATTACAGAAAAGCCCATGGCCGATCTGAGGGCTCTCCAGCAGCGCGAGCTTCTGCTCAGCTGTTTACTGAAGAAAAACACTCAAGAAAGTTAGAAACCATGAGCCCNCAGCCCTGCCGCAGCCCTGCCGCTGCTGGCGCCGCTTCTCCCGCCGGCGGCACAGCCCTGGCGCCGGCGCCGCCGGGGGGAAGGGGGCCACTGAAACCCACGCGGGTGCCAGCGCCGGGGGCCCCCAGTCCACGCGGGTGGGGGAAAGGGTTGTCCTCCCCCGCCCGGCCACCGGCCCCGTGCAGCAGGAACAAAGACCATTTTTACTTTTGGTTTTACCCTACGACAAACGTTTATTGTTGAATAATTGATATTGACTGTCACTACTGTTCCTACTCATCCAGAGGGTTTCTGATCACATTTTCCTGGAATATGTTTGTAGAGTCATAAGATTTACTTCATTTAGAGATGGTACATAACTTATCATTTTGATAGTTATCCTAATTCTTCCTGTGTCCATTAAACTCCTGAAATCAATTGTGGCTGTGACAGTGTGCTTAACACTTTTTTTGTGATTCTGTACTTTCTGTGGGTTATAATGATGAGAAAATATGTTTTGAATAGCAACTATCAACCTATCATAAACTTCAAAGAAATGGAGAGTTTAAAAAAATGTACTTCACTACCTCCAGTTTCGGTACTGACTAGGACTAAAATATTAAAATCTGAGAAGATCAATTATTGAACCACATTCATTTTTCATTGACACTTTTTGTCAATTAAGCCAAGTTTCAGTTTCTCAGGCTTCATACAGTATGTTTTATTATGGTAATTCTTCTTTTTTTCATTTTTCCTTCAAGTCTGCCTGTTATTTTTAAACTCCTTGATCACAGAGGTAGACTGCTTCATTAGGCTCTGCAGCATAGTAACACTGTTTTATAAAAACTCTGCAAGAAGCTTTTTCCATGATCTTTGACTTCAGGGATGCCTAGAATTTCCCTCAGAGAGACCTTCTCCCTTTTCCCTTCCTCAAACAAGTTAATTCATGCTTTTTCTTACAGCCAGACAAGGAAACATCATTAAGTCCCTGATCGCATTGTGGGAGTTCCTCCCTGCTGGTCAGTCATATTCAGTGCTCAATTACAGAGGCTCAGCAGTGTTTGAGTCACTCTTCAGCATCTGTGGAGGTGAACAAGGGCATTACAGCTGTATTATTAATTATATATTGTTATTCATGTGGCCTCTGGCAAAATTGGAGTTGCTCTGGCCCCTCTGTGGTGGGTACCAATGATGGGGCAGCCTAAATGCAAGCCAAATAACACATGATGCTCCCAAATTAGGACCAGAATGAAGCAATTGCCCTTTACAGCAAGCAGTAAGAGATCTGGAGCTTAGTTTCCTAATTTCTCCATGCTACCTGCTGACTAAACACCAGCTTCTGCCTGGGAACAGTACTAGTGACAAAGGAAAAGGATGGATATTCTCATGGAACCAGGTCCTTTCAGTGTTCTACCCTCCAGAAACTCCTTCAACACTTCTTTCAGGGTTATTTTTCACACTGCAGTATTGACACATCTCCTTTGTTAAACCCTCTTTTCCACACTAACCCAGAACTGCCAGTTCTCCCAAGGCGGGGCACAACTCTTGGCTTGAGGGTGATTTACCTATTTGGGGATGGAAAGCCATTGTCTCAAAGCCACTACCTCTTTTCAGATAGCCATGTGCCTACCACAATTACAGCATAAGTGATAGATATATCCAACCTAAGGTTGAAATCAGCTGCCCTACGAGAGGAGGTCAAATTAGCTCTGAATTAGCCCTCCTCTGGTATCCAGCTGTTCAATCTGATCTTAGTAACTACTTCACAAAATTATTGTTCTTCCTTTATTTTTCTTTGATTTTGTTTTGTATTGTTTTAAGTTGCTTGCTAATATATAATTCAATGAGTAAATCCAAACTAGTAGCCAGGTAATTTAAAAAGAGCCGAGTAGCTCCCATGAAGTGTCTGTCTTCCAGACTGAGTGATCACCCAATGCTCCAACAGATTTCAGGGACATATCCATTTAGTCTTCTCTACAAGTCCTTTTATCTGTCTTTTCTCTGCAGTGTCTGAACACTTTCCTGTAATGCATTGAGAAATACGAATATTATATATCACCTCTATGGCTCTCTTTCTCATCTTCATGTAGGTGATGAGAGAAATATATTAATGTTAATGATTGCCTTAACTTCCTTAATACTTGCACTGCTTCCATCTTTTCAGAGCAGGGACTCTTGCTTTCTGGTTAGACCATTTGGGCTTAAAGCTCACTCTGATTTTAAAATGTATTGTAGTCACAACCTTTTTATTTCAAGGGAGCAGTAGTAATGGATTTAGCAACCCCTATAAGGCACCAGGGTCTGTGAAGCAGTCTTCAACTTTTCAAGCTGATAGTCACCCAAAGGGCCCTGCAAGGTGGGATGGCACAGCCTGACTGGCCCTGCCCCCGGCACTGTGCCAGGGATGCTCTTCAGAGTCCATCTGCCTGTCAGCGTTATAGCTCTGCCTCCTGATCCTGCAGTGCTCGCCACCTGAGGCTGCCTGATAATTTACTAAGGATTTTATCAGTACAAACCCCAGTATAGGAGATTTGGTGACTGTGGGTCTCATCAAGGTTTCAGTGTGATGTTGGCTGTTACCCTCAAATTGCTTTCCAGTGCTTGAGAGCAACCATTTTCTTCTCATCTGATCTCTGGAAGTTATCTCCATTTCCTCCAGTCAGAGCACTGATATTTCATCATTCATAGTTATTTATATTCACTGTTACCATATATGAAACAGCCCAATAACATTTTCATACCAAAGGTGTTATGGATCAGTGGCTCAGCCAATTATGGCGCATTCCTCTGTTTACTTGCTCCAAAAGAAAAATGTCAAAAGGCAACTTTTGCAACCTAGTGATTAGAAGACATCCCCCTCTTGGTGCAAGAGGTGGTCCAAGTGCCTGCAGCCACCCCTGCAGCAGTCCCCAGTGCAGGCAGGGATGGCCCAGGGCCATGGCTTTCCTCGCCGCCCAGCTGGGGATTAGGGCTACACCATCCTCACTGAAATGGTCCTGCCCTGAAATCCTGAGAGCACAGCCAGCCCACTGACACTCTGACAGGGCAGCACTTGCTGAGACTCACCAGCCCCGTATCGATCCCATCTACTCAGTCTCCATTCAGCATTTCTTTTCCAGCTCTCCCTGAGCCTATAGCCATCCTCTCCCCTAAATTGTTGTTCCCTCTTCAGAAATAAATTTCGGAAAGCTATATCATGATGTAAAACAAAAAATCCCCTTTTACTACTTATCTTTCTGCTAACATGGTTTCCAGTTGTTTGTAGGCTTTGTTTCATGTCATCTTTTCAATTTAAATGCTCTTATTCCGAGATAAGAAAAACAATTCACTGACTTGCATTTCTTTTATCTGTCCTAATTAGTTTTCTAATTAATTCATAACTCCAAAAGCCTTCATTTATTTCATGTTTCAATTTAACTTCCTAACTGGCATAATCAGATTAGCAATCAAACCCATTTTGAAAATATTTCTTCTCACAGGAAGCTGGGAAAACTCATACAAATCTGTCTCTGCAAATCTAATAAGCTTTCAGTTCCTGCTTTGTTCTCCCCAGTCTAATTTTCAAGTTTGCAGGCATCCCACTCAATCTGATGTGAACTTACCCATACAAGGATGAGTCTTTTCCCCAGCAACAGCTCTGTTATTATTAGTTATTTGCTTTATGGTGCTTGGAAAGGATTCAAAGGTGTAGGGAAGTGGGTTACAAGAAGCCACTTGATGCCTCCTGGGCACAGCTCTGCAGGGGCACCCAGACCTCCTGTTTCCCAAAGTATTGCCCTCCCCTCAATGTTAAACTTTTCCTCTCCTGAGCAGTGACAAGTGATAGTTCACGGGTGTATTTGAAAAGCAGTCCTTTAAAAAGTACAGGCAGCTGCAGATCAAAAAGGATGTGATCAAGCAGAAGCAGATAGTAGGGGGTTGTACCCTTCTCCAAAACACTTCCACTGCATCACTCTGATTCAGGACAGCATCACACTTTGGAGAAGCACTTAAATCCATGCTCATCTTTGAATATCTGCTCAGTCCCACTGAAGCCTCTGAAAGATAAGCATCCTCAAGAACATCTTGAATAAAGACAGATTTAGCATGTGATTACACCCCGTAGCTGATTTGGGATGTGGAAAATGTAACCCAAAAAGTGGAAAGTCATTGTCATGCCAGATTTACAGAGCATCATGACACTCTCTGAGCCTATCAAACAGCAACACTGAGATTTCTTCATTCAACTAATACGCTCATTCTTGCCGGTTTTGCCCTGGAAATAGAGAAATTATACAAAATTTCCTACAGCACCCCTTCTAATCTTTCTGCTGTAAAACTCTGGAGATATTCAGAAATGTCTTCTCTCCCATGATAATATTTATAACTGTTTTCTAAAACACCTAATAAACACTGCCTCATTTTTGTGCTTTCCTTCAAGTATTACCTTGCCAGAAGAGACTAATTCCAAACAGCCCAAACACATGAATTCATAATCTCAATACCTTAGAAGACTTGTTTTTAAAACGACATATTTTTTGTCATATGTGTGTGAAGAGACAGGAAAATGTTCAGAAATTACATAAATTAACAACTTTTTCATTTACATTTTGAAATTCTTTCACACATGAAGAAGTAATTGAGAGAATCACAATATAATAACTTTACCACAGGTATTGCAAATGTGAATCTTTTAATTCTTTGGATACATCAAACCCATAAAGGTTTCAAAATTTAACTAAACATTTACAACTGCACACCCAGAAAGCCTCTAGTGTCTGCCCGAGGTTAATGAAATTATTAAAATATGGACATATATAGAAAAAGAGGAATCATACCCATAAAGACATGTTCTACTGTTCTACACTAAGGAAAGGTTTAGTTGAATAAAAGCTACTACAAGAAAATGTTCATGAATACAGAAGAAGAAACCCTTGTGGAAGATTTTAATATAATATAATTTTAATGTAATATAAATAATATAATATAATTTTAATATAAATNCCTTGTGGAAGATTTTAATATAATATAATTTTAATGTAATATAAATAATATAATATAATTTTAATATAAATAATATATACTCATATAAATACTCATCTATTTGTACAACATTGAAGTTTCTCTTGCTTTTAAAATCATTCAGAAGAAATCTAATGGATATGACATGACAATTGTATTTAAGTCACACACATTAATCAATATTTGTTTGTTCTTATAGCAAGTAGTATAACAGTGTTACTATTTCATCTATAGAAAAGTATTGACAACATTAGAAACAGCTCTCATAATGAAAGAAAATTAAATGTGTGTTTATTCTTGCTAAAGAATATATGTGTTACTCCTATCATGTTATTAAATTAGTTTTCAGTGAATTCACAGTATTTGCACATTTGCACATCAAACATTTGCACTGACAAACTGCAAGTTCACTGCTGAAACTGTGACTTGTGTAACTGCATAAAGATTTTTTTAAAAAAAGGCAGAAATATTTCTTCTTTTAAAAACATTCTGCACAGGCTCTCATGTAAAACACTGCAGCAGCTTGACAGTACCCACATTCAGATCTGTGTGTGGGCTCAGTGGGAAATAATCTTCCATTAATTTTCAAATAACTTCTGGATGCCATGAGTGGTGTAATGTTCAATGTCATGTTTTTTATGGGTTTTTCTTGACAACTGAAACCCATTCAGAGTTCATCTCATCATAAAATCAACCTGAAGAACACGTCAGAGGAGGGGACACAGCTGTACCTGCCACGCTGCAGTGCACAGGCATTGCAGCATGTTCTGAGTCTGTCCCCTTAAAGCACTCAGAGCTTTAGCTGGCTACAGACCAACCTTCAAAATGGTTATAGCAAAGGGCTGAATCCTGACAGCATTTCGGGTCTTCCCCAGCATTCAGTACCACCAGGCATGGGTGCAAAAGCGAGTTTGGGCTCCAGAACTACTCTTGCACTTTAGCCTGTAGTCCAGTCAGATTTGGATCCATTTCCCACAGCCTGAGGGGCCATTCAGAAAACCCTGGTCACGCCTGTGAGTTATATACACAATGTGTAGGGACTGCATGCTGTTGTCTACCACCCATCTATCCACACAAACAATTTCTGCTGGTCAGGACAATCAAAATTTGCCAAGAAATAAATCAAATCCGGAAGCAGAGCAGTTTGAGGGCTGTAACACATTTGTAGCTATCTCTTCCTGTGCAGTCTGTGTGTCACAGGTTTCTCACCTTTGAGGGACATCAAAATGCAAGGCAGAGGTGCAGCAGCTACAGATGCACGTGTGCTGAAGGCAGCTTTGATCCATTTTTTTCCTCCACAAGGGCTATCATAAAGTTCCTGAATCATCACTTTGCTTGAATTTCACTTGACACTAACATACATAAAAAGAAAATGGTGAAGTATTATATGACCAGTATCTGTAAAGGCTATAATTTCTACTTTGCATCCTCCTTCACCCACGGAGCATTATGGGCCCAGACTGGGCACACCAGTGAGGCAGAACAATGCTACTCTTTTTTTGGTTTAGGTATAGTCTGTTGTGAGATGAAGGACATGACAGATGAGAGATGTGTGACATCTTAACACTGTGCCCACTCTTATGAACACTTTCTGCCTGCAGTGTGAGTGCAGGGGGTGTTAGCAGAGCTGGGCATTTAGCAGTGACTTAATGCTTTTTTAAGCATTTTCCCTAAAGGATTTAATACTTCCCATCATCTCCTTTTGCTATGCATCCCTCTTTCTGACACATAAATAATGAAAGTGTCCTCTTCCTGTTTTGGTATCTTGTACTGACAATCAGCTGTAGGGAAAACACAATCAGTCAGTATTTGACAAGAAAGAAAGAGAAAGCAGGATGATTCTGATCCATGCAGTGGGTTTCAAAGGCAATTCCATAAACTCTCCGCAGCAAGTCTGGGATCTAACAATACCAGCTGTCAGAGTTGTTTTGCGAAAGTTCCTTGCTCTGGCAGCAGTTTCCCATTAAATCAAATCTTTATCAGAAGAACACAGGAGCATGTAACTGCTCTGACAAGCACTTTACTGGCCATACATCCCCGTGTTTTAGGGTCATGGGTGAGCCTGAAGGGAAAACAGGAAACTTTTGGCAGAAATAGAAAGCTCTGTGTAACTGGGTGCCCCCACTGCTCTGACCTCAGTAGTTCCATGAGTAGCCACTGCACTGCCCACAGTCACTCACTGAAGTACCTGAGGGTTTGGGACAAAAGTGCCCAGGGATGACTGCCCAGGGCTGGCAAATTCAGATGCAAGGGGGAAAAACTTCAAGGGCTTGGCAGCCTGGATAACAGAGTGGAAATATCCATTTGCAAATCCACTGAGAGGCAACTAGCATTCCACTATTTCAATATTTCTGAACCTTGGATTAATCTGACTTCCAGACTGGATTTTCTGAGCTATGAAGATGGTTTTAATATTGATCCTTTTGTATTCTCTACTACTTGCAACTGGGTGGAAATCTTCCAGAAATACTGGAAATGATAAATGGTTTGACAAAACCTGAGATACTTTATCCACAGAGATGCTCCTTATACTGAGGAAAAACAGACTAAAGACTTGGGAAATATTTATTATTTACACAATTTATACAATCAAAACAGACTCTCAGGACTCAGTTTATGCACTTTTCTGTCAAAAACTTTTACAGTACTCTTTATAAGCACTGGAGCCTTCCTCTTTTATGCTGTAATTTCACATCCTTACTGAAATTTAGGTTTCCAGTAGCTTGCAGCCCCTCTGCACTGGCAGTGTGTATTAAACCTGTGCTGAGGTCAAAAAGCAGTTGGTCTCGCTCCAAAGTATTTAAATTCTTTCCTCAGGTCCCCTGCTTAGTGATCCACATAAAGTAAAGAAACAAGCTTGTTACTTTATTTTTCACACCATCTATTTCTCACAGAATGGAGGAAAGTTTTCCCCCTAGTGAAAATTTATACTGTGGAATTTCTGAAAGTGGGCACTCAGGCCACAGGCACCTTCATTCTCAGCTGCCTCAGTTAAGCAGAACATAAACCAATTACAGTAGCAGCATCAAGCACCACGAATTTACTTATCTTGGGGCACTCAAAGTGCTTGGGTAGAAATGTAGTTGCAGGTGACCTCGTGTAATACAGCAAAAAAATCATTCCCCCTGGAAGCACCTCTGACTCTTCACTATGTCAAGATCCCAGTGCAATTATATTCCTGACCTGCATGCCTCAGGTGATGAAAATCCATACCTGCTTTGTGTAGTCTTAGTCCTAAAATGTCCTGAATTGCTATTGCTTGTCTTCACGTTCATCCATCCGTGTTGCCACATGTGAGTAGAAGGAAACTGCTCCTTCCCATTCAGCCCTCTACAAACTAAACTATAGATATTGCTTGTCTCTGACCTTCCATGAGCAGAAAGGAAAAGTGACAGAGGTTTCAAATTCAGAATGGATGGAAGTAGCTACAAATGTTTTTCTTTATGAATGAAAAATAATGACAGTAGGGAACACCAAAATACGTCTTTGAGATATTTCCTAACTTGAGGGAGAAATAAATTAAAATGTGCAATAAAAATTTTATAGCAGTTAGTTATTTCACTTTGGAAAACCTTCTAGGAACAAAGTTAATGGCATAATAAATTCTTTTTCGTGAGAAATAATTATTTGGGAATTTAAGGTTTGACAATTTCTTGTAAACCTAATCAGCCAGCTAGCAATTAATAATATTAAATTGCTTCATTTATATCTGCACAAGCACTGTCATGCTGTACCAAGGCACACCCTTTTGAATGCTCAGATTTCTCTTACAGGCTAGTTCACATCAGCTGTGTACAAACAAAAAAAAACAAAACAAAAAAAATTAAATAACTATAAGGACAAACTCAGGACAAGGGATCAGACAACACAATATTTCTACCAGTGTGGTTGGAAAATTCTTCACTTTACTTTGGATTTTGCTCAGTGTATGTGCATTTCATTTTAACTTTAAGGAAGAAGCAAGTAATTTGAGTCTGACGTGCATCAAATGAACACTCAAACCCTCTGACATACTGTGTTTTCATCTATTACACTTTTGATCCTTGAAGGGACTGAAATCTGTTAGAACCAAATTATTTTTCAGCATTGTGGGTGACACTACAATTTTTAGCCACAGACTTAGTTCAGATGAGGAATAAGGAAATGCCAAAATGTCAAAGCCAGGGAGCTAGAGATGGCTTGGGTACTTTTGTTAATTTGGAACCAAGATGATGTGCTGGACCAGAGGGCATGAAAAAANAATTATCACAAACTCTATTTGAAGTTGACAAACATCACTGCCCCCATTCCTCAAAGAAGGAGACAGATAATAGCAAAGCAGCTTTCCTGAAACCAAAGAGAAACCATCCCAGAGTTCAAAATGTGATTTAACTTCCATGCTTTTCAAAACTGAGCAGTGGCAGTGACAGTGTCTTCATGATGAGTGTCACTGGGCACTAAGTCAGCAAGCATTTTAAATCACTCTTTTGAGAGTCTGTAGAAGTCAAAAAAAAAAGCATCCTCATGGCAGAACCATCCATGGGAACATGCCCCGTGCAATTTCACAGATACTTAGCTCAGGCAAAATGTTCTCCAGGCTAACATCCCTGCAGGCATTTGCAGGGGCAATGGATCAATCCAAGGCAGAAACTGTGGGCAAATGATAGCAATAATATAATGCCAAGAAAGGCAGTGCAGTTATTCACCTCTGCACATATGTGAGGGAACATGAATCCCTTACTTGGCAAACTGATTTGGTTTCAGGCTCTCCCAGGTGGAGCAAACGCTGCTTTCGCCACATCAGTTCCCTTTACCTCCTGTTTGATATATTTGCTGGGATTCTTAGTAAGACACGGAGAAAAGGCATGAGAACAGACTAATTCCATTTTTCAGGAGCTCTAGCCTTTAACCATAATTTCTTTTTTTCAGTTGAGCTGAAGGTTTATGAAATGTGGTGTAGCCTGGATGTTCCTCAGTGCAGAGCCTGTACCTGTCTGTCCACAGCAACTTGTGCAACAAGCTCCATATCCTTGGTTGAGGCTCTTCTTATATCACCACAATATAAATCCTGCTCCAAGCATAAAGTATATCACTTTCATCAAAAGTCTCTCACTTCAAAGAGAAACTGCAGTGGAACAGAGCATTAAACAGATCTATGGGGCTCATAAGCATTTATAAGCCTCCTAAAAGCAAAATTTTTATGGTTCATCTTCTCAGCTAAAAAAAGATCAGTTCTAAGGTTTGGGGTTTTTTTGGTTGGTTTTTTTGGGTTTTTTTTGTTTTTGTTTTTGGTTTTTTTTGCAGTGGAGTACGGTAATATCCACGAGCTATCCAAAGCTCACAGTGAAGATAATTAAGGTGTCTCAGTCACTCCCACGCACAGAGTTCAGCACCAAGGACAGCCTGA
>VYZS01046313.1:4415-36063 GCA_013400695.1 Neodrepanis coruscans
GATAATGCTTTTGTTTATTCTAATGAAGGACACAAGTTTAATGTAGGACACGAGTTAACATGTGCTGCCCCCTGTTTAACATATATGCCAGGCTCTGTACAATGGTTTCTGTAGCCATAAGGTGTCAGAGGTCCACCTTCTTCTCAGTGTGGTGGCAATCCACACTAATTACATTAGGTCAAGTATTCAAATGACTCTGCATACTCTGCATCTCCTCTGGCTCCAGCAGCATCACAGGGAAGGTAAATGTGTGTAATGGGTCTGTTCACCAGCTTGGTGTGAGCTACTACAGCCAAAACCACCTTGTACAGTGGTGTAAGAATTTTGAAAATATGCTCTGCATGTAATTTTCCCCTATATTTAAAAGCATTTTAAAGTGAGACAGAGTTATTGTAAAGTTTTCCCTTGCACTCCTGTCACAAAATTAACAACAGTTAAGGAAAGTCTATAACATAATTTTTCTCGTGGCCTTACATTTGATGCAAGTGCTCTGGGTATTTAAGTCACTAAAAATTCATTGCTGTTAATTACAGATCAGGTTCTGATATTTGCTTCTGCACATTTTGGGTCACTGAAATTGCCCCTCATGCCAAAGGGTTCCAGATATGACGCCTGAGAGACAAAAGTTCAATTCTCAGTAGTAATAACATGCCCACAAAATCTCCAAAGCAGTTCTAGTTGATAAGAGCAGTTTCTGGATCAATATATCCAATCTTAGGTAGGCTGGTCAGCCTGTCACACCAGTGGATCTCTAGAGGAGGAGAAAGTGAGGACTTGGGGCTGGTTTGAAGTGGCCTTGCATGGCTGGGTTGGGCCATGGCCACCAGTTATTTCACCACCATTTGATGGAGTTACTTTGATGGAGTAATTTTATGAAGGGAATTGCAATTCTACCATGGGTTTGTTTAAAATAAAAAAGCTTCACATTGCTGAGAACTTGGAAAAACAAAATATAAAACCCCCCATACTATCCAGCAATCTAAAATAGTGTGATTTACTCAGGAGCTGCTGGCAATAAAAGTTTAGATGTTTGCTACGATCTTTCAGCTGCACCCCTCAAAATCCAAGGACCTTATTAATGAAAAGGAAGAAATACAATCCCTTTTGTGGCTGATAAATGCATTACACACAGGGGAAAAGTAGAGAGAGATGAAGAAAAGAAGCAAGAAGAGAGGGCACAGTAAATTCACTGGAGTCAGAATCTGGCCAGCAATAACACCCGCGTTGTTTTAAAAGGTATTTTACTGTGCTCTATCATTCTGGGAAAGAAAACCTTATAACCACAGTAACTGCCCTATCAGAGGCTGCTTAAATAGTTTTTGAGATAGAGATCACCATTTCAAAGACTCATATATCCCACCACAGTAGGTGCAACGCTACTTGTGTACTTTGTTTGGGCTTGGCAGGGATAAATGTCCAGAGAAACACATCAGACAGTGTTTTTTCCTTCCCTTCCTGCCCATGATTTCTACAGCTCAACTCAGACCAAATGAACTCGGGCTTCAGACTGGTTGGCAGTGGTTTGCATGATTACCACAAATAAGGGTGGTGGCAGAGCACTCCAAAGCGGTTTCCTTCACGTTGACACCACTTTATGATCAAATGACTGCCTTCACTTATGGTTCCTTCCTTCTGGGATCAGAAAATTGAATTTTTAGGATGTATAACAAGCAACACATGTAGCATGAAATCATGGTGTTATAGGGCTGTACAAATAAAAGATGGGCTGAAGAGGAGACTCAGGGCACTGCTGTTTTCTACCCTGAGAAGTCAAATTATTCGTAATTTTAAAGCAAACTGTACATTTAATGCCATGAGAGTATTCTCAAAATGTGCTTAATATTCAGCATTTGTGGAAAACTATTCAAAGGCAGTTTTTCTTTTTTTTTTTNCCAAAATGTAAAAACATAACCTGCAAAGTAGATACCCTATTAATGTAAAAAATGGCTCTGTGTTTTATTTTTAATTTATATTTCTACTTCTCACTGTGCTGCAGGTTGTGATCTTTAGCTTCAGCACCAGGGAGAACGAGATGCTTCACATCTCAAGGCATGATTCATTCCATATCGTCTGGAAATGGGGAGACATCAGTCCCTGTGTGCTGCTCTTCATATTTTTGAGATTCTCTCCTTAAGAAACATAATTAAAAATTCCCAAACCTTTAAATTCTTGCAAACAGCCCTGCTCCAGAGACATTTGTCATGGCAAATTCCAGATTGCAGCACTGGGGATGCGCCGGCTTCTGACACCGCACAGAGCCTGGAATGTTCAGGAGGAGATGGGAAAGCCATAAGTACTCAGGGTGCTATTTCTTATCAAATTAGAAATAACACTTTTGCTATGTCTGTGCTACAGAACAGAATCACAGCAGAAAATCCCCAAATTAACTTTGTTGAGGCACCTGATTCTGGGTGAAGAGTCCTCAGGACTTGCCTGACTTTTTAGTCAGAAGTCGGTTTTATGGATCTTTGATTGTCATAATTTAGTGCCAGACATTCTCATTCACCTTCTCAGGCCTCCCAGGATTTCTTTCTAGATTAAATCTGAGATATGCAAACCCCCTGTAGCCCTGCTGCTCCCTGAGGCAACGGGAACAGCAGCACAGACAATACTGCAGGAGCAAGAGGAGGATTTTCCTTTCCCAAATACTCCAGAGAAATGTGATCTTTTTGTCTATAGATGGTGCTGCATGAGCCTGGAAAAAGAGCTGCTTTTCCCATGGCTCTGTGGTCCTCAGTCAGTGTTTCCCTGGGTGGTGTAGGACAAGGACAAATCCTTGGTCCCCATAAGCACTTCCATTTGGGAATGTATGTTTTTAGGAACTCTCAAACTTCACTGTAGGAGCAAAACTCAGCTGTTTGGTTCAGGGCTTTAGACCTCTGGAAGATATTTGTGGTTAAATATCAAGTTGTAAAGCAGAAGCAGTGGAGTGGAATGGTCATGAGGGAGATGACAAGAGCTTTTCAAGGCAGATGCAGGACTGTGGTGCACTGATGTCTCTCCTGGTTTGTTTAGTGTCGATTCTCTCTGCAGCTTTGCCCATCATTTTAGGACAAAAATTCAAACAAGCCCTTTTAAGCCCTTTTGACTTTTTTTCTCAATGCTTTTTTGAGCTGTGATGATGACCAAGCAACAGATCTAGTAATGGCTTGTATTATCCCATTCCAATTTCATATTTCTTCTTTTCTATTCTGACCTTGGAAATGGTTAAATATGGTAAAACACAGACACCCTCTTAAGAACCATTCTGTAAAGCAAGAAGGGGTTGAAACCAGAGTACTGGGTCTGATACAGCAGTTTTATGTCAGAAAACATTATAATAATTGTGGAATATACAATTGCTGTGCTGACAAAAACAAAAAAGTGCTTTTCATCTAAACAAATTCATTTGATTTATTATGTTTTATGCGTGTGTTGTATTTAATATTTTCATCCCCCTCAAACACCCCGTGGCTTTCCAAGGGTAGTGGAGAACTACAAGGCTGTGTTTTTGGCATTGGGGATGACCTCATTATTAATCAGAAAACATCTGGGCAGGCGAAGCAGTGCCTGTGTGTGTGTGAGTTCAGAGAGCTGGGGATTAGCAGCCCTTGCATGCACAGGCCACCAGAATGTGTGTCTTGCTTGGAAAATGCCTTGGTGTGTTCTCCTCTCCAGATTTCACTGGAATTTTTGTAGAAGTTCCTCGCCTGCAGAAATCTCTTCAGCACAGGACAAGGGGGAATGGCTTTAAACTGTAAGAGAGAAGATTTAGATGGGATATTGGGAAGGAATTCCTGGCTGGGAGGGTGGGGAGGCTCTGGCACAGTTTGCCCAGAGAAGCTGTGGCTGCCCCATCCCTTGGAGTGAGCTGGGATAGTGGACCCTCCTATGACAGGGGGGTGGAATAAGATGGCCTTTAAGGTCCTTTCCAAGAAACACCAGTCTGTGATTCTGTATCAGCTCGAGCATCAGGGGGTGGCAGTGCCCCAGGAGTGACCTGCAGAGCCAGGGCAGATGCTGGTGCCACAATCTGTCGTGGTGGATGAAGGAGGTAGCTCAAGTCTGTCACCTGTGTTTACCAGCTCTGTGACTGCACAGGGTTCATTTAGTCATTCTTGGAGTGTCTCTCCTAAAGCACAGTTGTTTTTTTTTTCCTTTGTTTTCAGTTACTCAGTGTGTTCTCAGGTTGACACATTCTGCAGATGTATTAAACTTTCATATTGCATTTTCAGCAGAGACCCCACAATTTGCTCAGTACACATCAGTAGAGAAGAGATGTAATAAAAATCAGACAAGTGTACTTATTTTCCAGAATATAGACACTACCCTGCCATTATGCTTTTTACATTTAACAGTATAAACAACAATTTAGTTTGCCCTTAATGTCCTAAATATGCTTAGATCCATCACGGTCAAAATTGAAGGGCAAGGCAAAAGGACAAAAAGAAAAGATGTTAAATGTTCCACAGAAATAACCTAAAATACACTTCTAATAGCACAAGCACATTGTTAAAAAATGAACAAGTAATGGCCCAGGAAAGGGTGTGTATTTATGGTGTCAGACAGTGTAGAAACAAAATCAGGCTGTCTCCGATGCTGTTTACCCAGCAATGGAAAAGGATTCCTTTGTACTTCAGGGTTTTTTCCCCCCTGTTTATACAAGGAGAGGAGAAACACCCTGTGCTGGCTGCCTTGAGGAGGGAAAGCCCTGCAAGAAGGTCCCCAGGTAGCTCTGCTGCTGGGTGAGCTGGCAGACAAGGCTGGGTGTCTTTCTGAGCTACACTGCGAGTTGCATGTCCAGATGCAGAAACTCTAAAAAGAAAAGTTAACCTTCACCTGCAGAGAAGAGAAAAAGTTTTCTTGTGCAGAGAAGCTATTTTGGAATAAGAAAGTGGGGGAGATGAAAGCAGGATACTTAGTGTAGAAAATGTTTTGCTCTGCCAGTGTTTGTACCAGCAAGTGGTGAGTGGACCATGTCTGTGTCAGTAGCTGTTGCTGAATGATTATTCTGAGTTCAGATCCCTATCTGAGCATTCACAGAATCCCAGAATGGTTTGGTTTGGAAGGAACATTAAAGATCATCTCATCCCACACCCTGCCATGGGCAGGGACACCTTCCACTATCCCAAGTTGCTCCAATCTGTTCCACTATCCCTGTCCAATCTGGTCTTTAATATTTCCAGGGATGGGGCTTCTCTGGGCAACCTGTGGCAGGGAATCCCCACCCTCACAGTAAATAAGTACTAAAGAAATTATTAAATAAGCAGTTGGAATCTAAGCTGAAAGCAGAACCAGACGATTGGGCTGCAGGTTTTGCTGTTGCCTCCTTGATGCTCCAGAGGATCACAGAGCATGATTTCCCAGGCTGGACTGACAAGGGCTGCTGACTTGTTTAATTTGACAGCTCTTACATCACTTTCTGATGAAGAGTTAAAAGAGGGGGTGAATGGCAAGAGGCAAATGAAGATTGAGTTGAGATTTTGTGTGTAGGGGGATGTAGGAAGAGTAACCAGTAAGGTAAACTACTCTGGCTATAGGACACACTCCCACTGGTCAATTTTAAGTATAAAATTCTGCCTCACTCAAATAATACTTTCAGAGAATCCCAGAATGGTTTGGGTTGGAAGGGACCTTAAAAATCTTCTCATTCCAACCCCTTGCCATGGGCAGGGACATTTTCCACTACACTCAGAGCTCCATCCAACCTGGCCCTTTGTCCAGAGGTGAGGAGTGTTCATAAAGGATTAGCACACATTAGACAAATACCTAAAATACTTAAAATGAGTTTGGCTGAATTTCCTTTTGGTGTAATTTACTTTGCTTCAAAGCAATTAAGCCATGCTTCTCCATTTTATGTTATTATGAAAGCTAAAGTACAAATATGTGACCCATCTTTTAAGATATGTGAATAAAAGTCCCTTAGGTAGTAAAATCTTTGCAATCTTGTCTCAGTTCAGAAGCCTGAGAGGCTGCATTGAGGTTGAACAGCCATTTTGTCTGTTTCTGAGGGATCAAAATATGCTAATGATGTCAGCAAAAATGTTTTCTCCTACCTTTATATACAGCTTTTTAATATAATGCAGGACTATGAGTATATTTTATAGTATTTTTTCATAAAAGGTTTGAACTTTGTATAGTCAACCTATCAAAAATGTATAAATTATACGAGGAAAAAAAAAGCCCTGCATCATTTTTTTTCCCTGGGAAGTGGAGCAGTTAATATTCAACATGAAATGTCTAATCTTTAAATACATTATAATCTAACTGCTTAGGATAATTTTTGCTTTAATACCTTAAGAGTCTGCAAAGCCTGAAGGATGGGATTATTAAAATGGAATTTTAATGTCAAAATTATCAGAGAAGAGAACATATTGCTAGTGTTCATAAAAAAAAATGTATTCAATTTCTGTTTGATTTGTTCAAATAAGAGATGAGAATATATTTGATTATAGCTAGTAAGTATTCTGAAAGTTGATCAGATGACTGCAGGTCATTGCAACATAAGTGCTGTCAACTATGGGGATTAATATATTGAAGAGACTGGAATATGTGGTGCCATATAAACATACCTGGGCTAAGGGCTCAGTTAACAGCTCCCAAGGAGATGTGCAGGGAGAGATGCAGGAATAGAAATCACACTGTGGCCACACAGACCGAAGTATTAACTGCCCAAGCATTAAAAACAAACCAAAAAATCTTAACATGTTTTACAGGTATGGATAAAAATCTCTGTTTTGCTTAGAATTTGAGTTTTCAGTCTTTGGGTATTGGGATGGTGACCAAAAGCAGAATCATGGAATGTCCTGGCCTGGAAGGGACCTTAGAGCTCATCTCATTCTCATGCCCTGCCCTGGGCAGGGACACCTCCCACTGTCCCAGGTGGCTCCAACCTGGCCTTGGACACTTCCAGGGATGGGGCAGCCACAGTTTCTCTGGGAAAGCTGTGCCAGGGCCTCACAGCCCTCAAAGTGAGGAATTTCTTCCTAATTTCCAATCTAAACCTACTTTCTTTCAGTTTGACACCATTCCCCCTTGTCCTGTCCCTACAGGCTCCTCACTGCCATGGGAGGCAGGATCCTCATAGACATCAGTGGCCAACTTCAGATATTCCTGAATAACAAGCTTTGAAATATAACAGATGTAACCAAAATATCCACCAGCTTCCTCACCTGCCTTCCCCAAATTATGAAATTGGACAGCCAGCAACTTTATGTCATCATGGTCCTACTGCCAAATGTTCTTTCCTTTAATGCAATGTCTGTGAAAAGTTAATCCCTGCCCAGAACACAGACCTGTAAAGTCTCAAGATCAACACAGATTAGTTAGTTTTTTTAATGTGGAAAACTATACAAATCTTCCACAGATGCCCAGAAAACAGTTGGACATGATGACCTTAGAGGTCTTTCCAGCCTTAGGGATTCTATAAAAACCAGGAGGTTGCAGCTCCACCTCAAGTTTGTCAATAAATATCTGTCCAGGGATTACCAGAAAGGCACCTAAAGTGATTTAACTCAAGGAAAAGAAGGCTGGAATCATGTTGTGCAAATGCAGGCAAAAGGACTTCATGTTGAGTTGCTCAAATCAGGTTTGGAAACATGATTGTGTCTGTTATGGTGACTTTTTTCCTTCTCCTTGGAAGATCTGGCGTCGTGTGTGTGGAATTAGTGCAATATTGCACAAGCTAACGAGGTAAAAATTATGGCTGGAAAGTCTCCTGCTGTGTTCCCAGGCTTCTCCTGTGATAAACTGGGTGGTGTGGAGGCAAATGCTGGGAAAATGGGCAGGAAAAGTAGGAAAGGCAGGCTTTGCCCACAGGGAAGCAGCCATGGGAAAATGGAAAAGCAGTTCAGCTCCAAAATACCGACAAGAGAAAGGTGCTGCCACTGTGGTTTTGTTTTTATCTCCTCATACAACTGAACAAATACACAACTTTTCATTAAGATATCAAAGTAACTTTTATATTCATAAATCATTTTCTATTTGCATGGATGCTTGAGCACAGGTTTTACTTTCGTAAGAACAGCCATCTTATTAAGCATTTATACCAACACTTTTCTTTTTCATAGAATAATTTAGTTTTTTTCCACCCCTAAAGGATTTACATCATGAATAATACACCTAGGTCACTTGTCCAACTCTTTCTTTTCACATTGGTGAGGATTTATTTGTGTGAGGAGACAATCCATCTCACAATGAATAGCTGAACATTGTAATAGAACAAAAAAATTACGCAAATAACCCAGAGGTTGCAATATGTTTGTATAAAGTATTCAAACAATTTCAAATAACAACTAAACTTGTAAAAATCAACATCTGTTCATGGATTATTCATGAATCAAAATGGTAAAATTCCTTCAATAAAAAGAGTCTTCAATGAACAGTTTTTCTGGTGGCTGAGAAAATCAGGCTCTTGCAACCAAAAACCTCAACTTTAAGTCTTTAATGCAGTTCAGAGTCATTAACAGAAAAATTATCCTCTAATATATAAATGCTGCAACAAGACAACTCACACAAAATTCCAATTAAAAAAAAGACAGCAATGGAATAACATCGAATGTCCCAATTTAGGTGATTGTGTGGGTTTTTTTCCCCCAAATATATACATTTATATATATATTTATGTGTGTGTGTGTGTTTGTCAACCTGTGAAGGAGGATTATCCCTGTTGCAAAACTTTCTCTTTTAACAGATCCCCACAGTGATGAGTTCACACATAACGATTTAAAACTATGAATAGAAACTACAACAGGAAATCACTAATATTTCAAGTGTACCAATGTTATTTTTACCCAGGAAGGTACCCAATGGTTTGACCCACTGACACAAAAAAAAAACACAGTAGGTATCACTTTCAGAACAATGCCCATTTTTAATTTATGAATGTTCTTTTATAAACTTGTCTATATAGTCACTCTTTTCTTGTTGGGTTTTTTTTTTTTCCCCCTCCAGTGCTACATAATTATAACTTGCAAACTGTAAATATTTATGAATTCACAGGATGTTCAGTGGAAAAGAAGAATGTTATACTTGCAGATTTTTCTTGTACTTGCAGGATTCACATAATATTATTTGCCATCGTGATGTACTGAAAAATGCAAAAAAAAATATAATATTCTACATTTGACTTTTCTGAAAAATACCATCTGGTGTTATTTTTTGAGAGTTGGAGATTAGCTCTGTAATTGCTTATAGTTAGAGATAGACATTACTACATTTATTGACAATTTTATTCTCCACAATAATCTTACATTTAAATAGTGACTTTGTTCCTGAAGGATGCCAAAGTGATTAAACTGATATTCAAACTCTTTGGATCACATCACCCACCACTGAAATGGAGCCATCTCCGGGGTGAAATATTGCAGCTGTTTAACAGCACTCAGCAGCACTGCAGAAGAGCTTTGGAAAGCAGGAATACCTTATTCCAGTGAAAACAGGGACATTTAGGTAGGCAAAAGAATTATCCCAGTTGGGATTTGGCCAGGACATTAGTGCTCACATGTCTACACTTGGGAAAAGTTATATTGAATCTTTAATATCTGTAATTACTTGGGATCTTGGGGCTTTCTCCAGCATTGTTCAGGAGAAATTGTAGCACAATTCTTGGATAACATACCTTGGATTTTTCTTGAGCACTTGGATATCAAACACCAACTCTTGTGAAACTTTTCTTCCTGTAAAATCCCGCTGTGGTCTGTGCGGGTTTGGAGGCTGGAAGTGGATCTAAGTTACCTGTCAGATCACTTTGATTATAAAACTGAGCCTTGGGATATTTTCTTTTCTTTGTCTGGATTTCATGACACCTTGGAAGTGTGTGGGACAGCAGCCAAAACCCCATGGTAAGTACATGAAGATAATTCAATGTCTTTTCCTTATTGGCCCCCTTGGCTTTCACTTCTTTCTGGAGAAAGTGATCTACTGATGACTGTGATCTACTGAGTCTGTGATCTACTGAGACTGTGATCTACTTACCCATCACATCCCCTTACTGGGCTGGTTGTTCTTTATTTTAGTTGATGGAGCCAGTTTGGACAAATATTTCAGCTGATATTTCCTCCCAGAGAGTTGTGCTCCAACTCTTGATGCCATCAGACTTTCATTGACAATCTGCCGCCCGTGAATTGAACGGACAGGACTCGAAATGTGAACTGTCAGTGTGGGTGTAACAATACATTTTGCTTGAGCACGTCATCCACATTGAAAGAAAACACTTGTCAGAGTTGAAGAGCAAGAAGCAGCTCTTGGGTAAGTCATCAGCCTCCACATTCCGTGCTTGTGGTTGCCAAAAGCTGCTCCTCACCCACCGCTGCCAACCACAGTGTATTTTTGCACTGCTCCTCTGTTTGTCATCTACAGCTCTTGTTGATGTGCAGTTACACCCGGGCTGGGCTCTGGCTTCTTATCCAGTTGTCAGAGATGATCCAAATATCCTGGATTTCATGGACTCACGTGTGGCAAACCTTGCACTGAGCTTTCTCCCGTTGGAGAACTGGTGTTTTGGAAGAATCATTCTTCACTGGATGGACAAATTCCTCTATCTATTTAATTTTTTTTCTGGTTCCTCTTCTAACTTCTTGATTTTAATGTCTTGTTGAACAGACTCCAGACTACCTAAAATGGGTTTTTTTTTAGACTTCATAGCAAAAAGTCACACTGTCACTCTGGATAAATGGCAGGAAAATATCCTCTCAACAGGGGCCTGGGAGCACTGAAAAGTGCCAGTGAAACCTCTGTTCTTGGCTTGGTTTAGAGGAGTGGAGAGTTCTCTTTGGGAAACAATTGGATATTGAAGTTGGACACTTCAGTTATGGGAATTACTTTCATGGCATTTGTAATGAATGTGGTTAATCAAACCTTTTCATCAACTCTTTTTAATCAAATCTTTTTTTCACCCAGAAGTGATAATTATCAAAACTGTAACGCTGTGGGAAGTAATTATAAATTTCCCAATTTGCAAAATGTTTGAAAAATTAAATTAAAAAAATCCAATTTTAATTTTTCTGAGTGAAATCTCTATTTTTTTAAATGGAAAGCTACATATTTCCCATTATTTGGGAAGTGTGGTGGGTGTTATCTGTCTTTTATTTCATCTTTGGAATTATGGAAAAGATAATTGTTGAAAGCCATAGTTTGATCATATGTGATTATTGAGGTATATTTGAGTTCATCAATTTAATTGAGGTGGGACATCTGAACCCCTGTGTAGAACTGCAGTTGAAAATGGTCTGTGCATATATATTTATTTGTTCTAATCAAGAATTAGAGAACATATAGAACATTTGGTTATCACGAACATGAGAGGAGTCTGATGTGAAAATCTGCTTCATGTCTTTAGTGTTTGTATATTTGTTTCTTAAGGGTAAAGTCAGGTAATTTGTGGGGGCAAAAAGTTTCAAGTTTTTTTCATTTGCAATAAAACAAATAACTTTTTTTTTAAAGGAAAGCCACACAGAATGTGAATTCACTGTAGGATTTTTCTGGTAATTGATGGCTAATATTTGTTATCTGTTTGGTGTGACAATAATGTGGCCAACTCTTGGCTTCTTCAGGAAACAAAATAACTCCATAAACACAAAGACCTCAAACTTCTAAACAGTGATTTGAGAGCAAAAAAATTGTATTATCTGAGTCAAAACATGAAGATCTCTCAGAGAATGTGGAGCCATTGCTGCAGAGAGAGATGGCTGTTGCATGAATTTAAATTTTTTACATTAAAGATTACAAAGGATAATCAAGATTTTTTTCTCTTGTTCTCATTCTCTTTTGGGAGCTATTTAGGAGAAATATTTGAAATTTTTCATTATGATGGAAAATGATGGAAGTGGATTTCACCCATCCCTATTTCATAATATTATTTCACAGCAATACTCTATTTTTTTTTAATTTTACTTATTTACCAGTGGTGAAACATAGAAATATAAAAAGACACCATTAAATTATATGGGGAGGAAAAATAACTAATAACTTGCTCTGAGCAAGTTTTTGTTGTAATGATAATTCATCTTGGAGAGGGTTTCAGGGTTCATGTCCTAAATTCCTGCTTGATGCTGCACGAAGGTTCTACAATACCAAGCACTGAGGGGGTAAAAGCATAAAGGGGGCCCCCACATCTGTCAAAAAACTTGTTTAAGAAGTTCCTGTTGGCTTTTCTGCTGTAGAAATCAGTCTGGATAATTCACACTTTTTTTGTTGCTGCTGTATTTGGTTGATCACCTTTCTGGGTGGAGAAATTAAGAAATTAAGCTCTTTTTTTTAAAGAAATACTTAAAATTTGTTTGTTTCCTTATAGATGCAACTACTAAAATGTCGTTTCAGGAGTTAATTTCTCAAAAAAATCGTAAAGATAAAGGTGAACCTCCAGGTGTCAAGTAGAATTTCTAGGAGTTGTTAAAATCTACAAGTCATAGGGTCAAGAAAATATTTGTGCAATTGGATTTTACAAATGTAAAGCAAAGAAATGGGAGATGTTTTAGGAAACATTTTCAGAGGCTCAGTACTTTTCCCATAAGACTGATGGATGCTTAATTTTTCTCTAAAATTTCTTTTGAATGGCAACTTTGGTGTGAATTACATTATCTTCATCTGAAAAAGTGAGGAAATGATGGAATTGAAGCTGAGTGAATTGCCATTAACATGAAAAACTTTTGAATATAATTAACTTCATTTCATCTGAACCACCTTTGCTACTCTCTTTCTGGTTCTCTTGAGGAAAAAGCACAAGCTTACATTATGGAGTGCCAAAATGCAAATCTGTTGAAATGGATAAAGGTCTGCCCAGGGTTAGAGTGACACCAGCAATTCCTTTTACAGGTGGTAAAGCACAGCTGTACAAATATAAAAATCTACTATATTAACAGGTATTTTATTTTAGAGGACTGAGAGATCGCTTACACCTTTTGCAGATGCTCTTGGAAATACAAACCAGAGCACAGGTGAACTTTTTTTTCCTGGCAGGTTGTTTTGTGAACAATCTGCTTTAAGATGGCATCACATCACACCTGGTTTTCCATCAGAGCCAGGCCAAGCAGCACTTTTTTGGGAGCTTTTTGGGAAATACAAGTATATCAAAGGGCTGGGGTGGTGGGAGGTCCTGGCACAGGTTGCCCAGAGAAGCTGTGGCTGCCCCATCCCTGGAAGTGTCCAAGGCAACCTGGGATAGTGGAAGACAGAGGGTGGAACAAAATGATCTTTAAGGTCCCACAAAATCCAAACTATTCTGAGATTTTAGGATTCTGTGATTAGCTTTTAAGGTTTCGCCACCTGCTCTGTGTGGGTTGTCCCCATCTGGATCAGCTCCTAACACTAAAAATCATCAGTTTTATTACTGTTTTATTCACAGTGCTGGTTTTCTATGAGGCAGGCAAATTGATCCAGCCCACCTGAAGGTGCACTGTTGCAGGACCTGACATGACAGGGGTGGATGGAGGGACTTGCCTGTGAAAGAGTCTGCTCCTTGTGGATGTTTTCTGATTTTAGATTTAAATCAGCCATGAAATAGCATTCAAAGGCTAAGGTGAGCACAGGGATGAAGCATGAAGTAAAATCCCAACACATCTACAACTCAGATTTATTCTTCTGTAGGCTGAGTGATTGTTCACCTACACCAGTTTTATTTCTGGGTATTTTCATAGTGATAGATTTGAGCTAAAAGGCAGCATTGGCAGAAAAATTGCAGAACAGATTTAAACAGACCACAAACAAAGTAGAAATCTCTTAGGCATTTGAAAGATGAAGTTCCCAAATAACCTGCCTATGAAAGCAAAAGCACGGCTGTAACAGGATCCAGGATCAGCTCAGGAAAACAATGATAAACTGGATATGAGGGTGGGATGGGTTTGATGAACTAGAAAATCCCTTTTGCTCTTGTCACCTATGAAAAGAGGTTAGAGATGAAGCAAATGTAATAACTACCTGATATGCTTATGGAGATCAATGTTTGCATCAGTGTGAGTAGAAATGTTGTGTGAATTATTTGTGCTTAGAAAGCCCATATTCGTGTAAGTGGTGCTGAGGGTTCTTCCGTGATTGGTTTTCTATAGGTATAAACCTATAGATCATAATAAATATTATTTAGGTATAATCCAACAGAAAATCCAGGCATCCCTGTCACTCCAGTATTTGCACTGATTCGTGGGGAACTGCCTGGAAACTCAGAAATATCCAGATTCAGTGTTTTGTTGCCTCAGGGTTACTAGTTATGGTACTTCTCAGATCAGGGAAGGTGCTAGAAATGCTTAAGGGCTTTGTTATACTGGTGTTAGTTGCTAAACTGAAACCCAAACTTGAACTCTGAAGTGTTTTCCTAATGTATTGTGCCACTGCAAATCTGGACAGGGAGGCTGTTGGCAGCTGAAATAAATAAATGTGTGGTAGAAAGGCAAGATGCTGATGCAGTTACCGAGTGTGCCTCTAGTTTAAATCTCCCCACAGAAGCTGCATGGACCTGCTGGGTGGCAATATTGCAAAATGGACAGGAATGTTCCCTTCCCTGCAGGTGCACAGGGAGTGGGGGATCTGTAAGTACCTGTGGGTAGCTCCAGATGGCAAATATCTTGCTACCTGGCTGTACCTCCACCTTTGTGCTAAGTCTTTTTAGGCTTTAAATACCTGTTGGCACTCTTTAGTCATTAGAAATATACCCTTAGCTTGATTTGATAGCATGGTGTGTTTCAGAATCTGGTTTTGAATGGCTTTTCCATCCTGCTCTGTTTAAATAAGGGACATGGATTTGATTGTTCAGTGCCTTTAATAAGTACTGAAATAGTTTTCCCTTAAAAGAAGGCTGGAGTGGGACTTTTTTCCAGGGTATGTGGTGATAGGACACAGGGGAATGGCCTAATGCTGAAGAAGGATGTGTTCAAAGTAGATATTTGGAAGAAATTGTTCCTTGTGAGGGTGGGGAGGCCCTGGCACAGGTTGCCCAGAGAGGCTGTGGCTGCTCCATCCCTGGAATTGTCCAAGGCCAGGTTGGAGCAACCTGGGACAGTAGGGGATGTCCCTGCCCATGGCAGGATGTGGAATGAGATGATTTCTAAGGTCCCTTCTAATACAAACCATTCTGTATTTCTCTAATTCATTCTGTGACATCTGACTTCATGGGAAAACTGAGTGATATTAAATATTTGGGTTTCATATTCCCACTTCCTTTACATTTGACAACCACCTAAAAAAAAAATATACTCCTTTCTGGAGTATTAAATTTGGACCACTGGAATGCAATAAATTAGTACAAGAAAAGGCAAAGTTTGATCATAAGCACATTTTTCGATCTACCCTCTCACTGTCAGTTGTTACACTGTTGTGTTGTATTTTTTCACACATCAGTAGGATGTCTTGGAAATGATTTCAAGTGTGTTGGGCTTGGGAAACTCTTCAGATCACTTATGTAGCAGTTGTAGGTAAACACACAGAAAACCAAGAAGATGCACAATCATCTGCTGTGGGAGCTGTTTATATCCATAATTGTGGAGCATCCTCCTGTCACTGGGACTTCCCTTTGGTTTCTCACTGCACCGGGATCAGCTAAACAGCATATCTGTTTAACTCATTAGTTGTATTGTTGTAGAGAGTTGGCTTTATTCACACAGTGTTGGCTTTGAAAGCAAAATTCCAGCCCAGTATCACCACGTTCCCGTGTGTGGCTTAAGGAATTACACATTCTGCCTTTTGAGAGTGTAAAATTAGAGTTGTCTAAAATCACCTCGCAGTTCTTTTACCCTGACTTGCATTTTATTACCCATTTCAGATACAGCCATGAGGTAACAGCTAAAAAGGTCACAGTGCAAATACATGTGCAGAATTTCAACGAGGACTCATTCTCTCTCTCCTCAACACACACCGGATGCAAAGGAGGGTTTGGAAGGTTTTCAGAAGGCAGCTCGGGCCAATCCGTCTGTCATCGGGGACCATTTCAAAGATTAGTTTCTGATGGCCATAGAAACATCTTGTGTGAGCCTGGTTTTAGATAATGTGCTGTTCCTGTGCTCTGCCATCCCCTCCGAAGGGTTCCGGCTGCACGGCTCCGATTGCTGGATTTTGCAGCGTCCTGGGAGAGCTGCAAAACCCCTCAGCAGCCCGAGTGGACTGGCTGCCTCTGCAAAGTGATCCTGCAAAGCTTGATTTCCTTCTGGGAAACAACCCATATCTCAATATTGCCCAGATTTTGAATGACCTGCCCCGGTGCTGAACAAAGATTCAAGGGAAGAGGAAAAGGGAAACGTTCCCAGCAATGAAACCTCAGGTGATCTGGTTTCTATTCTCAGCTTCAACACTCAATTTTTTTTTTTTTTTGTAGGCCTTGATAAGTCATTTAGCTGTGCCTTTTCCCTCATCTTTACAATACCCCTGCTATCCCTATTATAAAGCCAGAATCAATATTGCTGGTAAAATGCCAAGGGTCACACTGACACAGAAGGCCCACACAAGTGTGTATGTGCTGTTTAAGACCTGAAAGACCAGGCACTTAAACCCTTTGCTGGGTTTAGCCAAATCCTTAACCCAGATCCAGAGGATGGGAGCAGAGAGAAACCATCAGTGTATGAGATCTGCTTTTAAAAAGCTTGTAGAGCCTTTTTTTTTTTTTTTTTGAAAGTTGTACTAAACAGTGATGGGGAGAAGTTCTTCAATCTCCCTGGCCAGTGGGTGGGACATGACAGGGGCTATTCCCAGAAGGATGTTAACACAATATGGTCTTCACAATAACTATTAACAAGAATTAGCTGGAAAACAGGTGAGAAAAATCTCACTTTCCTCCTTCTGTTCTTGGTTTCAGTAGCTTGGGAATGTTTGGCTGACACTGTCAGTGTTGTAGAGATGAGGCAGGAATCCCTCAGAGCTGCATGTTCATAGAATCACAGAATTGTAGGGTTGGAAAAACCTTCTAACATCAACCCCAGCCATTTCCCCAGCACTGCCAAGGCCACCACTAAACCATGTCCACAAGGGCCACGTCTACATATCTTTAAATCCCTCCAGGGATTGTAACTCCACCAGTGCCCTGGGCAGCCTGTGCTAGACCTTGACAACCCTTTTGGTGAAAAAAAAATCCCTAATATCCAGTCTAAACCCCCCATGGTGCAACTTTGTGCCATCTAGTCTTGTCCTAGGGCTTGTTACTTGGGAGAAGAGTTCAGTTTTTATAGTAGCTCAGATGCTGTGGTGGCAACATGCTGGTTGAGGGCTTTCTCCATCATTCAATGGCCAACTCAAGGTCTCTGAGGGAATGTTTTAAGGGAATATTTGGGGACTTTAGAATAGAATAGAGTTTCAGTCATAAGGGACTTAAACTATCAACTAGTCCAACTGTTAGACCACTTCAGGGCTGCCCAAGAGTTAAACCATCTTAAGGGCATTGTCCAAACACCTCTTAAACACTACCAGCATATAACATCTCCAAGATCTTTCCCAAAACTTTCTTTAAGTTTGTCNGAGTTTCAGTCATAAGGGACTTAAACTATCAACTAGTCCAACTGTTAGACCACTTCAGGGCTGCCCAAGAGTTAAAACATCTTAAGGGCATTGTCCAAACACCTCTTAAACACTGACCAGCGTAGAACATCTCCAAGATCTTTCCCAAACTTTCTTTAAGTTTGTCTTAGAGTTGAATCTCCAAAACCACAAACCTGTGGCAGTGAGAGTCTGTTTTCTGAGCTGTCTGTTCTTGTTTCTCAGAGCTGAGTGACTGCATTATTAGGACACCGTGTCATTCCTGATTACATTTGCATGTTGCTTTCAACATAACTCTGTGTGCCAGAGCTTCCTAAGTGGATGTGATGCAGCATCAAAGTGATGTTTCATGCTCTGGGAACTTTAGGAAGTCATTGAAGGGAGAAAAGTGAGATGCTTATGGGAGGAATGACAGAAATTTGGGCTTGATTCTACACTTATCAAGATAAATAGTAAAACATATGTTGACTGAGTTCAAAGCAAGATGGGCCTGTAATGACTCTGACAAGGTAGGTGGTGTCTCAGGGTTTGTCAGTCCTAAAGTTCTGAGGAGTGGGATGTCCTTCTACTGTTTTTTAGAATTGCCTCTTCCTTGTAAATACGCAGTAGAATAATAACTGCTGGTGTTTTATTTATAAAAAAGCTGGTGGAGGTATTCATTATAAATGAAATTAATTTTGAATTAGCCTCCTTTTCTGTTCAGGAATGATTTTTGCAAACAATGCTCTGTTCTTATTATTCACTGTATAATGTAGAAGGACACAGCTCATCTCTCCTCTGTCTCCCCTTGCCACTTGTTCCTTCAAATCCTTCCAAGTAAGGACAGAACATTTGGGTGCAACTGCACCAATATTCTGCAATCCACCTCATCTTTTCCAGACTGCACTTCTGAAGGCCTGGAAGAGCCTGAAATTTATGGAGTCATGAGTCTACATGGTGGTGACACAGGTTGGGTGAAGGTCTGGCACTGTGCACAGGCAGAGTGAGATATTTCCCAAAACATCTTGTCCAAAAATAATGGACACTCTGCCCCTCCATTCTCAATCTCTAATGTGTAATAAGCCCAACAGATTTTGCGTGATCTTTTTGGAAGCAAAGCTTGTAAAGCTCTCCAGTATTTTACCTTCTAGAAAACCCTGGAAAATTTCATTTCCCCTGTGTTAGAGTTGAGTGGACTGCAGCAGGAAAGATTTGAGGAGATGGGAGAATATAAGCCACAGGTATCTGATAATGTGGAAAGGGTCTATAAATAAAACTTGCCAAATGACTTGTGCCAGTCTTATTCAAGGTCCTATGCAAGCCATAATGAAAAGTGGATCCAGTCAGGCAGTGCAGAGAGGGCAAGATTCCAGGAAACAGTCACTTTTACTAATTGTGAGTTATTTTATTCCTGATTTGTTTTTTCCAGGTTTTTTGTTGTTTGGGTTTTTTTTTAATTTTTTTTTTTTAATTAACATATGCTTGTTGTATTTAATTAGCAGACGCTGGTCCCAAGATTCAAATTATTTGTTGCATTTAACAAAAATCCAGTTTCCCTCTCTAATCTGGAAAAAGTAGAATTTACTGTTTGAATTCCTGCTTGGATTCAAATATAAATCAATCTCCTCTACTGGAAGTATCCATAAATCAGTCTCTGCTACACATCCCCAAGCTTTTGATCAGACCAAATGTTTTCATACTCTGTTATAAATACTATGATTTGCTTTATGTTTTGCTACGTGGGCCAAATTCTGGCTCATCACAAGTTTGTCAATTAGATCATATTTTTGGAAACCACATTTATTAATATCAAGCACACCAGTAGGATCATAGAAGCACCTCTGAAATCAGCACTGAGGAAATTAAAGTGAAAGCTTTACAGCCAAGTTTGGGTCAGAAGTTCGTAATTGCCTCATTCTGGCAGATCAGCAGCGTCCTTCAAGAATGAAAGGGATCACTGGAATACAAGTCATAAACATGAGCTGTCCCATTGGATTTCTGTGCTACACAACTGAAATGCTGTCAGGGACTCAGAGGTAGGATGGGGTTTGGAAAGGAAAGAAGAGCAGAGTAGGATGCAAGATTTGTGTGAAGAAGTGTGCTGTGTGTTATTGTACAGGCTTTGCTATATCTTGAGGGGCTTTCTCATGATGAAAAAACTGCTGGTGGTCATGGACTTTGTCTCTCAGGAATTCAGGCTAAGCCATAATTAATGACAGAGCAAGGAATAGGAGCTATTCCCTTTGTCTTGGTGTGTGGGTTCATGTAAAGATAGATGGGACTTGGAGAAGGACAACATCCCACCAAAGTGTGCCTGGAGATGGCTCATGGACCTTCATTACCTGGCACACACTCAGGGTAGCTGTACACTGGATATGCCCCTGTTTAGTGCTCCATAGGCTGGGCCAGTACAGTACAGAGCCATTTAGGTTGGAAAAGACCCCCAAAATTGAGTCCAACCTTCAGCTGAAGCCCCCTATGCCCACTAAATTATATCACAAAGTGCCATGGCCACTCCTTTTTTGAACATTTCCAGGGGTGGTGACTCCAACACTTCCCCAGGGGAGTCCATTCCAATGCTTTACCACTCTTCAGTGAAGAAAGTTTTTAATATCCAACCTGAGCCTCCTCTGGTGCAAACTTAGGCCATTTGCCCTTGTCTGGTTGCTGGTTTCTTGGGAGAAGAGGCCAACCCCCAACTCTACTCAACCCCCATCCTGCACTGATGTCAAGTCATGCTCATGGGATGTGTGTGTGTATAAACACACACTTGATGTTTTGCTCCATTTTCATCACATGTTTCATTCAATAGACTTATTAATCAACCATAAGAAATGAGTTAAGATGTTGAAACAGTCATGGCCTTTGTTCTGTGTCAGTTTTGTTGGCTTAGCTGACATATAGCTACAAGGCATGACAGATCAAAGTAATTAAAGTTCCAATCATTTACCTTTCTGTGTTCAGTGTCAAGACAGCCAGCCTTCACCCTGGGTTCAGAGCATTTTCATATTTTTTTTTAACATGTTATAGCCCTGCCATTTGCCTTGCTGTACTTAAGCATTTGACAGCATTTCCATTATAAACTTTATACACAGAGGTTTGAGATTCCCTCCGGATTCCAACTTTGCACATAAAATTGCAGACCATGGGCTGACCAAACCCAAGCTGGGAGCTTGGGGATTTTTTTTTTATGTTTTGTTTTTGTTTCTTTGGTTTTTTTTCACTTTATCCATTTACTTGAAAGAAATTTAGTCAGGTTTTGTCCATCAAAGAGCAAAAAGTTGCCTGTTTTGTTTCACTTAGCATCAAGACACAATCTTTTTGTGTTCTATGAATCTTCAATGAAACTTATTTTAATTCCTGTCATGAAATATGTTGGATAAATATCCTAGTCTTTGTTGTTCCATCATAAACCTGTGGTAACTGATAGATCATGTGCATTGCAGGTGCAAAATCAAAGTATTTCCATTAAAAATATGTGTTTTACAGCAATTGCACCAGGAAAAATCTGGATAATGAGGAAATGTATGTGCTGGAGCTGCATGGCTGTGATATTGTCTATTACAACTCATTAGATCCTGAGATATTCCAGTGAGACACATCAAATAGGGATCTACTACACCATGGAGTGATCCCTCCACCTGTGTGACCCACCCTGTGGGAAACTCAGCCTTGAAATCCTTTACAGAAATCCTTTGCAGAAAGTAAATAGCAATTCTCACCTTTAAATTGGACATTGGATGCATTATCAGTGTTTGAGCATGTGGGTTTACCATTTTATTTTATTTTTTTTAGCTAATTTTTAAAGGAAATCCTTCAAGCTGGGGTTTAAACAGCCTGCAGTGGATGTCTCACAACTAATTTGATGTTATTTTCCAGTCAGCACAACTAGTTCAAGACCCCTCTCTTGCATCGTTTGAAGCTCTGGAACATTAAACACTGTTTTGTGTTGTAGTTTGAATATGAGATGACTTAAATAGCAGAGAATATCTCAGCAACATATCTGCTCTACAAAGGGAGCACACATTTGGATGCTGCCTGAAATGCTAATATTTGACAGAAAGTTGTACAGAAAGCTGTTCATTAAGTAGCTGTTTCTTCCTTTGTGCAGTGTTTTACAAAATTTGATTCTAAACTCTAGTTCAGCAACGAACCCGGTGATTTTATTTGAAGACCAGCACTAAAGAGATGGCTTTTAAAACATTTAACTCTGCTTTTGCATTTTAAAAGTATGCTAATATCGTGAAGGGTCGAATTGCTGGAAAATTTTTATGAAATCAGATTTTTTTTTTACCCCCTTAAAGTTTACAGAGTAAAGTTGGGTCTAAATAGGAAGCAGTCAATTAATTCTTTTGAGTTATTTTATAGACTTGAGTAAATTCTGTGTCCCATGGAAGTTAACAGGAGTCCTTTCCCTTTGATTTAAATGCTGTACAGATACAATCTTCTGAATGTGGTGTATTTTCACTCTGTGTTTTAGTGCAAAAACTTGTCTGATGGAGCCATACAATTACTTCTAAAATTTTATTTGCAATGATATGCATTTTTGACGACAGTATTATGGACTGGTGTGTATGTGCATGTCTTTAAAACCAGTTGAGTGCATTATTATTGTTATGGCAGCCTATTATTACTCAGGAAAAGAGGTGGTTAATTTGGTGTAAAATATAGGAAGCAAAATCCCCCCATGATCCCTTTGCTCAGGCCTCCTACCCAGTGAGTAATGGCATAGCAACCTGAGAGAAAGGTAAGTGTTTTGCATTTAAATAGCCCCTAGGAAGGACATAAATAATAAGGATACTTTTGTTATGAACTAGAGTCCTTGGAATTTGTCTGTGTTAAAAGGGATTTTTGTGACCTACCCTGGTTTTCATGTCACTGTGGAAAGTCAGTGCAGATCATTCATTGCTTAATATCTTTGCTGATTAAATAGATAACGAAAAAATCATTGAGGTTGGAAAAGCCCTCCAAGGTCGACTCCAAGCTGTGCCTGGTCCACACCTTGTCTCTGAGTGCCATATCCAGTCATTCCTTGGACACCTCCAGGGATGGGCACTCCAAACATCCCTGGGCAGCCCCTTCCAAGGCCTGACCACCCTTTCCAGGAAGAAATTCCTCCTCGTGTCCAACCTGACCCATCCCTGGCACAGCTTGAGTCCAATTCCTTCCATCCTGTCCCTCGTTCCCTGGGAGCAGAGCTTGATCCCCCCTTGCTCCACCCTCCTGGCAGGGATTGCAGAGAATTCCAGGGACCCCCTGAGCCTCCTTTGCTCCAGGATGAGCCCCCCCAGCTCCCTCAGCTGCCCCTCACAGGACTGACTCTCCAGACCCTTCCCCATCTTCCTAAGTAATTAAAAAATTACTAAAAAAATTATTTTGCTAATCACTGACATCAGCCGGGCATTTTCATCTCGAAAAATTAATTAAATATATAAATAGAAGTGACAAACACAAACTGTACAAGTTGGAGTTCTGGGTGATGGAGTTAAAAGGCCTGGGAATGGCCCAGTGCAGGAAATACAAAGGGATTGTCAGCCCTGTTCCCATTTGTGACCTTGGTTGTCTGCCCTTAAACAAGTTACATCACAAGGCTCTGTCTTGGTGTGAGCACTCGGGACAAGACTTGGCTTCCTTGGAGAAGTGTTTCAAGATTGACAAATGAAAACCTACTGCATAATAGACTATCAAATGTAATTATTATTGAGTTACCAGTTACCATTATTGAGTTATTAACTTAGCAAAAAAATGTGTCTGGAACAGAAAGGGCAGCGAGATAAAAGCAAATACTGATAACGTTTCTGTTCTTCTCTGTGTAGACATGGGATGGTAAAGGAAAGAAATCCCTCAGATGTTGTCTGAGCCCAGCAGGGAAATAGAAATTCCTTCTAAAAGGTAAAAAAAATAAATAAAAATTCAAGCAAAAAAAAAAAAGTAACTTATCTTTTATATTTATCTGAGAACTCTTGAACCCCATTTAGATAGGTATATTCTTGGGGCAAATTATTTAATTTAAATGAATGTTATATGATCTATAAAAATATTGGTTCAGGTCTCTTGGCTTCTCCAAATGAAAATTGAACTTTTTAAGTCCTTTCTCCCTAATAAAATAAAGCTATTTTTAGTATCATGAATGTCTAGTAAAGAATGTTTTATCCACCTGTAAGGAAGTTTGTTATTCAGACCTTGAAGAAAACACTGCAGAATATTGTATGTGGCACCAGTGTGCTCTCATAAAATCTAAACATTACTAAGAATTATTTGGTGGTTTTGAAGACAGGAAAGCTTGAAAATGGAAAGAGCAGAAGCCACCTGCTGTAAATCTTTAGGTCTGCAAAATGTATCTTTATAAATAAATTAAACTTTGATTGTGATATTATTTCATTTTTGATGACAATGATGATCAAAATATCTTAATATCTTTAGATCTACACCTGTTTCTTTAGGAAATGATGTAGAAAGGTCTTGAAAGACAGAAGTGGTTTCATAAATGGTGCTGTGTTATTCTGTGAATTGGTTTTTCTTTTTCCAAAGTGTTTGTGGCTCCAGTCTCTGCTGCACTACAACTTTCCTTCTTTTTACCCCCTCATTTTAGTTTTCTCTTATATAATTATCAAGAAGTCACTCCATTACACCACAGAACCCTTTCATCATTTCTGAAGATTGCTCCCACACCTTTCTTGGTGATGGAAGGTTCCCATCCTTGCCAGTTTCTCATTTATTTTCCACTCAGAGTGATCACAGAAGCTCTAAAAAGCAGGATTTTGTTCTCCTTGTGGAGATAAAGAAACTTCAAGCTTATCCCTTGTTTTATTATATTCTAAACATCTAAACAATTAACTTTTGGTATCTTTAGGCCTTTTATTAAGGGACAATGTATGACTAGAAATGTAGAAAAGGATTATCCAGACCATGTTGGAAAGATTCTTTTTCTGCTCAAAATCAGTAAAATTCCAGACTCACACAAAAAAAACCATACTAAATGATTTTCAATCAAGGCAGGAGCAGTGTGTTATTTTCTGTTTGGTATCTTCTGTCTGTAAACCTGAAATATGGTAACAAGTTGCAGCTTGGATTTTTAGCAAAGAACTTTTCTCAAGCCTTGGTTTGAGTTACCACTAGTGGAGAAAACATTACATTTACATTGCATAAACCAACTTGCACCAACATGCAGCAAACTACACTTCCATGATTCCTCTTAGAATCACAGAATCCTTCAGGATGGAAAAGACCTTTTAGAACATCAAGTCCAACCAGAACCACCACGTTCACCATTAAACCATGACCTCAAGTGCCATAACCACATATTTTTTTAACACTTCCAGGCATAATGACTCCACAAATGCCTTGGGCAGCCTCTTCCAATTCTTGACAACCCTTGATTTACCTATTCTGCACAGGTTTTGTTTTCTAAACTGAGCTTAGCAGTGCATTTTAGGGCTGTTAACTTGCAAAATATTACTCAATAAAAGGCCTGATATGTAAAGAAACAGGAAAGAGCTTGTATTTCATCATCACAAATCCTGGTGACTGGAGGACTGTGTGTCCTCCAAGTGTGTCTCCAGCTCTCCCAGCCTGTAACCCTTTTATGATTTGTGGTAGTAGAGGATCAGTAGTCCATGTGTAAGATAATGAGTCTTGAAATCATGAAAAAGCAGATGGAGACAATCCCGTCATCCTGCTCTGAATTTTTCTGCTGTTCTTAATTAAGGCCTGTCCCAACCTATATATATATATTTATTCCCTTCCATGTACTTGAATGGAGCACAGGGAGAGTGTGGGTGGTTACTTTTCCTGAAGTGATGAAAAGGCTTTTTCAGGTCAACATGACCCCAAATTCCTAATTCCTCAGACTTCTAAAGGCCATTGCTAATTTAGGATACCAGGAGCCTGAGCAAGAGTAATTTTTCCAGTTGAGATTTTTGCAGGAGAGATTTTCAACTTCTTGCTCAGCAAATGTTGTTTTCCCCATCCCTGCAAACTTCTCAACTATCCTCCTTATATATCATGTTCTGTCCCCTACGTGTTAATGATGATTTAGCAACACCAGGCAAATTCTAAATGGAAGGAAATAACGTGTGAAAAAGCCTGGAAAAAAGACCTGGGAAGTTCTGCTTCTTGGTGAATATTATTTAATGTAGGCAAAAGATGGAATGCTTAGACTGAAGGAATGTCTCTCTTTATCAGATCATCTATCTATTCACAATTCAGCTGTTTGTGTATTTATTTGTAATTGGAGAAAATTAGAGGAAGAACTTCACTGAAAACCTGGGTTTGGAGATTTGGAAGGATGTGTTTTGTAACTGCTTTCCTCTACACAAAGAGATTAAAGAGGTTTTATTTAAAACTATGGCACTCACTGAAGGACTGTTGAGTTTAAAATACACATTTTGCTTCCCACAGTATTTCCTTTATTTCTAATAGAAAAATTGTATAGGTTTATACACCAGCAAGCCATGCCACTTCCTAGGCCTCATTGTATTTCTTCTGCAGTTCTTTTCTAGTTTGAAAGTTTAAAAATTCAGCTGTACATATTAGAATGGAAAAATATTAACCATTAAAAATGTCTGTGGGACTGTGCTTTATCAAAGGTAGAAATAATACTGCTACATGTGGCATGAAGCTGACAATGTCCAGAAAATAAAGGGAACAAATTTCACTTAAAAAAAGCAAACCTTCTCTGAGGTGAAATATTTCTGTCAGTTTACAGCAAGTCTCAGAGACAGTTTGAAATAATTCCACCCCAGACTACTGCAATAGATCACTAATTATCTTTAGTCAGGCTGGTTTATGAAGGGGACAATCACACCAAGTTTATTACCAAGAGATGCCAAATTTCTTACAAATGTCTTTTACTTCCAGGGTACCATCCCCCATAATACTACATGGTTGACTTGTAACCCAGCCCTAGACCTGGAGGACAATCAAATTGATTTTGAGCTCATTGCTTCTATTTAATTTATGGTGTTTCACTTCTAAAATGACAAAATGTTTTTTCATTCTTCTTATTATCTCTCTCTTTTTTTTTTTAATTTAGTGAATTTTTTTTAAAAAATAACCAATTCTTTATTCTCAAGAATTACTAACTTTTACCTTCAGGACCAATAAAAAACCAGGCAAACTCATTTTCAATTCATTTGGAATTGGTCTCTTCCCATCACTGACAGAAATCTTGATGCTTTCATATTTTTCCCCCTGGAAAACACATATCCACATTTTCTTTTTCAAATATCATTTTAACTTCTTTTGAATCCTACTTTTCACTAGTATATGGTATATATTTTAAGAAAAACAAAAGAATCCAAAGGATTTTCCTAGAAGAGTAATTATGTAATTTATTTTTAACATCAAAGATATTTTTATTACTTATTTAAGAAGAATCCAAAATACCTGGTGATATGTTCTCTGTATACAGCAGATACAATATATTGGTTTTCTCCTTTTACAGATTAAGTCAATTTTGTGAATTCACACTCCATGGGCTGCAGAAATTCTAAATTCATAAAACTTTCATTTCAAGGTCTGATTCCTATTCCTTCACCTCTTTTGGCTTTTTATCTGGTTTGAACTAATAATTTTTAAAATACCTTTGAGTTTTTTCCCTAATAAACTTTTTTCTCTTACTAGTATAACACATATTTCTGATTTTTACACTTTCAAGGTTTTTTGGCAAAAATATTAATTATTTAAATTCCTAAAAATTAGATGGAAAACTATTTATTTGGTGTTATCACTCTTTCTGTTGCTGTTCTTATTTTCCCACAGCCATCCTACTTATTTCCACTTAATTTTAGTCCAGCAAATAACACAGAACAGAGCAGAGAAGAAATATTTTTGGCTGAAGACATCGGAGTAAATCACAGCTCTTGTGAGAAAATGTCATGAATATCTGTGTAAAACAGACAGAACTTAGATTTTATGGGAAAGAGATAGAGAGAAAAGTGCAAGGACTCAATTTATCTACATCTGAATGATAAAGAACTGTCTGAACCCTTCTGGTATTGAAATCTAGGCTTTTGGAGAGAATATTTTTAATTTTTTAAGATAATGCTTTGCTCATTAAACTATTAATAATTCTTAAGGTCAGAAGGAGCCCTTGCAGGGGTAGAGTTTGACCTGAAATTCCATCTCAAAAAAATTAATTCCACCTCAAAAAAAACCAACAAAACTTCTCTTTTAAAAATATAACTTGAATTTGAACATGTCTTGTTGGGAAATAATCTGATAAACTCATAGATTATGTTCAGAATGCATTTCCCACTCCTTCATTTCTCTTGACTCCTCCCCATGTTTTCCTACCAGGGTAATTATTTTTACTTCTCAGTTCATACCTTCGATACCAAAAATATTTTTAATCTTTTGAAACTTTTTAAGTCATTAAAAATAAAACAAAATAGAACTGTGCAGAGAGCATTCAGGATGGAATTTTATGGCATCACTGAGTGGTGTGTTCCATAGTGATTTTCCTTTGAAATTTGGAAGTTTTTCCTTTGAAAGTTTTACTTTTTTTTCCCTTTGAAATTTGGAAATTTAGTGTAACTGGTATAGCATTATTTCAGGAACTGGAAAATTAGGATATACTTACTTATCTTAGTCTTATATTAGGTTCTTTCATTGCTTTTTGATGTGGAATAGAGAAGGTTTTTTCTCCCTCATATGGTGGAAATAAGGATCTTTAGCACACACTTAGTTTAGGTGCCTGGCATATATTTATTTGACTGTACCCATTCAAACCTCCCTTTCCAGTTGGACAGATGGTTAAGTTTTTGAGGAAATAGTTAAAAATTTCCTGTTTTTTTTTTTTTTCCTTTCCCCAAAGGACAGAGACCTCCACCCTGTGGAGGGCAAAGAAGGGGGAGGGTGTCTGAGTGTTTTCATGAGCTGAAAGTCTCTGAGAACTGAGGGAACAGAGGGCTGAGACACTGTCACCACCCCAGACACCTCACTAAGCTGGATAATTTGTCCATCACGAGACAAGTCCGACTTAGGGAGAGGATTAGTGCAGTTAATGCTATAGACACCACTCCCTGAAACATCTTCTGGGTAATCACTGTGTTGTTTTCCCCCTCCCTGCAGCAAGGTGCTGCAAAGGTCCAGTTCTCCCTGTGCTTCCTGTGCTCTGTGTCCCACCAGATCCTACAAGAACTGGACCCATCTCAAAAAAAAAGGCATTCACAGAAGCAAACACCACCTCTCCCAACTGTTTTCACTGTGTGGATAATAGTGAGCACCACACTGATTTCATACCTGTTTCTTTCATGATTTTCATTGGAAAAAGAGATTTATTTCCCTGGGGCATTGTACCTGAAAGTCTTTTGCCTACTTGATTTAGCTGCCTGACCTACACATGGTCTGTGCTGCAGCTGGAAAGCTCTCCTTCCTCCTCAGAGTTTGAGGAAGAATCCTAATTTTTATATCAGTGACTTTTCTTGTGTTATAACCAGGATAACCATGGCACTGTATTCTCTCTATTGGTTTCCAGCAATCCATCCATCAAGCAGTAGCTCAAAAATCTCCTTTTCCACCACATCAGGCAGAAAACTCTTAGGTGCAACAAAATGTCTGATGTTCAGGACTTGTGCTTTCCAAAAACACCTTGAGTTAAGAGTATGCTGTACATAACCACTCATTCTTATTCTGTAGGAGGGAGTCTTTGTTCCCTGAGTTTGCCATGGGCATTCTGGTGTTTCAACTTTATCTCTGACATATCACTCAGATCGTGTTCTTTTGCTGGCAGGTTTATAAAAAACCCCAAACAACCAACCAACAGCTCTCAAACCAAAAGCAGACCCCCCCCCAACATGTGTAAGCCTCTCATCTGTTTTAACATAAGCATGTGAATTACATGTTAATTTTCATCAAGTGTTTGGCCAGTTCTAGGTCTGTGACATTTCAGTAAATTAAATATTTTTTGTTCATTTAACTGTGTATACACACTACTGCATACTCTTAATTTTTTAACTAAAAAAATTAACAAGTGTGTTGGTTTTTCTCTGGTTTCTGGATGCTACTAATGCTCATAGTTTTCTCCTTAGATTTCTCTTGCATTCTTTTGGGTATCTTTGAAGTGAGTGGAATGGTTTTAATGTTGACCCAAAATGAATTGGTTACAGGAGATAAGAAAAACATTTTAATATAAATAGTGCATAGACAGAGATGATAAAGACAATTTTAGGCACATAGAAAACACAGACAAGGAAGCTGAAATCAAGCAATTTCTGCTTGGGTCTGGTAGATGACTGATTTCACACGCTTTCCAGCAGAGGAATGTGGATGTTCATGAAAACTTGATCAAGAGCCATATCCAAAAGAGCATTTGCATATCTGAAATAGAGTGTACAAAGATTTTAAAGGCCTCCATCCAAGATTGTCATCCCAAACTGCCTTTGTTCAGACATACTTAAGGCTGAAGGCGCTCCTTCACGGGGGGAAAAGGAGTGTGAGAAGCTGCTGACCCAGGTCCACTCAGCTCAAGGGATGGGAGTCAGGCACCTCCTTCTGCTGCCAACGAGGTTAAAGTCACACTGGTCCCAGAAGGACATCTGGGCCTGCCACTTGTCACACAGAATGGCTCTTAATTACTTGCACAGGAGAAAATCATTCCCGAAATGAGCCAGGGCGTGCGCTGCTCACTGTCACGAACAGCAGCAGAAAGGGGTGAGGAGGACTGAAAATGTGTCTTGATATCATAACTTCTACTTGTGTTAACACTTTAAGAGGCTGCATTCAGCAATTATTGATGAGTGAGAGCAGGCAAAGCAGACTCCAGAAGCCGAGGGGTCTGAGTGGAGCCAGTTCCAAGGAAGTAAGTGCTCCGTTGTCTGAGGAAGCAGTGGAGTGAACAGGTTGTATTCAATAAAACATTGGGTGCTGAGTGTGGGATGAAAGGAATTAAAGTACTAGAGGATTCAAATCAGATGTGAATAAGCTGCCATTATGAGGATAAGTGTTTAAAGTAATATATAAACTCTTCTGTGCCAGCCTATGAAGTCTAATACTTAGTTTTTGGGCTTACAAGTTAGTGATTCCATTGGTGGTTTGGATGAGGACTAGGTGAGATAGAGTTGGGATTGGTAACTGATGGTGGGTTAATATAAACAGCAATTCATGGTGGTTTTGGTTTTTTTTCTCTGGAAGTTTCCTAGCTGCTTCCAGAATTTTGATCTCAGAGAAGTTCACAAACCATGAGGATTCAAGGCCATCATTTGTTTGGCTTTATCCTGTGCTGGGTATCCCCTGGAAGGCACAGGTTGGGCATCCTACAGACCCAAAGGATTCCAGCATTCCTTTTCCTGTGGAGAGTGAACTTCAGTCACTGATTTTCTGCCTGGTTTCCCCAAGTCCTCCTGGATGCCGTGTTTATTTGCAGCAGATGGAGGAAGAACATATTTGAAGAGGTGAACACGATTGTAAGTTGGTTCCCACGTTACCAGTTGTAGAAGTGTCCCTGCTGTCAGGAGAAGGTTTAATGTGAAGGAGGTGAGGCCCTGGCACAGGTTGGGCAGAGAAGTTGTGGCTGCTCCATCCCTGGAAGTGTCCAAGGCTGAGTTGGAGCAGCCTGGGACATTGGGAGGTGTCCCTGCCCATGGCAGGGGGTGGGATGAGATGGGCTTTAAGGTCCTTTCCAATGCAAATCATTCTATAAACCTCTTTCTATTCTGGTTTCTCCTGCAGTTACTGCCTGAGAACTCTTGAGAACTTAACTAAGGGAATCCATAGCACTCTTAGAGATTTGTTTCACTTGGGTTTAAACTTTGTTCCTTTGCCATGTAGCCAGAACAAGACAGACTGTGTCCAAGGGTGGTCATTTATTCTCTAAAGCAGCAAATCTCTAACTTTCTGTTTAGTGACTTTACTTTGTCCCTGTAAAACCATGAGGAAAAGTTACTCATGCATTTAAAAAAGGGTCATTTTGGTTTTGTATTTTGCTGTTTTCTTACATATTTTTTCTTTTTATTGGTCAGGGAAGGCAAAGTTTGAGTCTAGATGACTATTTAGCGTGTGGCCAAGACTTCCACAGCTTTTACTACTCTTGTTTTTCAAACTGGAGACTTGAAAAGCTCCAAAATTTCAATCAGAGCTGTGATTATTCAATGTGTCTGTATGTACCAGAGTTAGATGAGGGCTCGTCTGCCATCTCACAACTCCTGACAGCATTGCATATTTGTTTTGTAGTGGAAATTCTAAAAACTTGTGAAATCTGGTATTTGTGCTTTTCTTCTTTTTTTTTTTTTTTTTGCCTCTG